>CAMPDV010002743.1:0-68115 GCA_946699065.1 Loxodes magnus
GTCTAAACCATATTTTAGTTAATCTTATAAAGCTATTATAGTTATTATAAGTGGGATACCAATTATTACCTTCATTACTTCCTATAATTCAATACTATCTAAAATTAATCCAAACTATCTACACTTAAACCAAACTAATACCTCCTTTTAACTATATCAAACCTTTACTAATACTAACTAATCAACAGAACCTAACAACATTCTAATTACTTCCAATATTACTACCAATATACCCACTAGTATTATAATAAAACTAATATATCACTTTAAATACTGCTTTCTACCTTTAACATTGCTCCTCTTTATTACCCTTTATTACATATTAACTACAACTAATTATAATTCATTTCTTTTTAAATCACATATATCAAGATAGCAACAAACAAACCTATATCCTAAATTACTAAATTAAAGAAATACAAGATGCTAAGTTACCTCAAACCTATTGTTTAAATTAATATTTTAGAAAGGGCTATTAAACCTACATATAAGAAGAATGTCATCTTTAGTTAGAATTTGTCAAGGTTTGCCGTCATAAGAGAGCAAAGCTGAGTTTGTTCTCTATGCTATCAAAGAAGTAGATATAGAAGAACTGAAATAAATTTTATTATTAAAGATTAAATAATGCTAACCTTAACAAATACGTAGCATATTAGTTTAATTTCTCATATTTTAGGAGTAATTATTTGGTTAAAGCTCTCAAATTGTAGAATTTTCTATGTCGATATAATAAGAAATGCTAGCCATGCTTATTGCAGTTAAGCTATATTCTGCTTCTATTAATTGCTTATAATTATGATAACATAAAAGATTTCTTTCGGCTTTTAATTTTAGCAGGAGTTTATTATTTATCCAAATGCACAGGGATTTTCACTAAACAGAAGCAAATTCAGCTGGCTTTATTATTAATAAATCTATATAATTTATAGGTATAATTTTTATAATCCTGCTAAGCTTAATTTCATAGCTTAATACTTAACATATAGAATTTCATCCAAAAACTTTGTTAATTCAGGTTAAAAAAATAAAATTTTGTCTTGCTTAAAATCAGGTCCTAGCAGAATTACTGCTAAAGAGATTAGTGATTTTATTATTCCTTTACCCAACATAAAAGAGGGAAGAATTTCGCTTTCTATACAAAAAATGAGAGATTCTCGAAAGACATTATTAGCTTGATTGAAGAAGTAATTGAAGGGGAATATGTCTGAAATCTTTGCTGGTAAGAAAATAGTTATTAAGATTAGATTAACTCATTTCTAAGCTTTTAAAATTGAGAAAATTATCTTCTAGTCTAAAGACGTTTTGGTTCATGAAATAGATCTTATTATGTTCAATAAGTTTTGATGAGTAATTTATTAGCTGATCATACTTATTGAAACTACTTCACCTTTCAATCTAATTATTAAAATTTTTTATTCAAGACCATCTCTGAATTTAAAAGCTTCTTTGCTCGTTTTTTGCTGAACGAACTGGTTTATTCTCCTTTTTCGAACTTTCAAAAATGATTATAATAATCGTCATTTTATTTCTATCTCAAAAGTTCTAAAACATCTTTAAATACTAATTTTGGAGTTATTAATCAGATTAATTTAAACTCTCCTACATATTACTCTTCGACCTTACTGCTCTTTTCACTTTTATTTCCTGTTTTCGACAAATTATCTCAATTTCATTTCCTTAATAAACTGCTCTTTAATCTTTTTCTTCAATTTTTTTTAACTTTTCTTAGTCTTTCTATACAAGTACTTACTATTGTAGTTTTAGTTAATATGCTTTGAATATTTTTCTAGATACTAAAGTTTCTTTCAAAGTGCTTTGTCAATTCCTTATTGCTTTATTTTTTGGGGTATTATCTGATTTAGATAAACGAGAAATTTAATATTTAGGCTTTTCTTATTTGATTTTGTGTTCTTTAGCCAAATCCTACTATTTATTTCTTTTTTGTTATCATATTTAATCTAAGACACTAATCTTCTTCCTAAGTAACCCTGATTTCTAGGATGTTTCTATCAAGTTAATAGAGAAACTTATTTATTCCTTAAGCTCTTATATTCATTTGGCGTTACTTAATTTCCTTTTTATTTTAATATCATAGTAGGTTTTTTAAAACTTAAGGAAGTTTTTCTGCTTCCTTATTATCTTTGCAAGATAGAGCTTAAATAGTTTTTTAAATGACTAGATTTGTGAGTTTTTTAATTAGAAATTTTTGAGTAGCTTTGCCTTATATCCTTTGTCTAATTTACTTTTACTATTTTTCGCTTTTACTCCGATTACTGTTTTACATATCGCTAATATCTTGATTATTCTTACTTTCTTGATTAAATTTATTATTTTATTTTATCTAGTGTCTTTGAGCAGATTTGAAGATAGAAAGTGGGGAAAATTGAAGTGAGATAAACATTTATCTTCAAGATGTATCTACTTGCTTACGGCAGTTTGGTCACCTCTCTATTATTATTCTTTTAAGTTAAACTTCTTTTGGACTCGTTAATTTCAAGCAAAATTTAAAGGCATTCATTTAGCTATTTCTCCAAGGATAGCAAGGTTTATTTGCCTTATTTCTAGTTTTTTTTACCTTACTAATTTTCAGTTATTTTTACTTATTTACTGTATCTTGTTTAGTTTTAATTATTGGAAAAACTGTTGTGTATATTTAAATTTATCTACTCTATAAGTTTATCAGAAGTATATCTTTCCGATGTTTTAAATATTCACCTGAAGATAAAAGAAGCACCATATCTATTTTAAGTTTTTTAAAGATCTTCTGTCAAGCATCTGTTTTAAAATTCTGCCTCTTCAGTTCTATTTTTCATCTTAAATCTATGAAAAAAAATATTCAATTTAGATTCCTTGATTAATAAAGCTGCTTTTTACTTTATTGGTTATTAGTACTTTAAATTACTCCCTGTGATTAAGATTTAGACTAATCTGAATATCTTTAATTCTTTAAATATTTCAGAAATGTCGAATGGATTACCTTTACTCATTGAGCACTTCTTCTCAATTTGGAGCTGCTATTTCGAGCTATTATTAAGTTTCTTTCATTTTTTTTCTTAGCTAGAATAATGATAAACTTTTTTACCTATACGGAGCTATAAAATTATAATACTTTTATTATTCTTAATAAATATGAGGTGAGATACAGTTTTTCATACCTGATGAATGGATCTTAGCTAATAAGTAGGAATTAAGAAGAATTTTGCACTTCTCTGTAAATTAACCCTGGTATTTTACATTAAGATTAATAGTATTTTTAATGGCTAACTATAATCATTTTTAAAGTTGTTTTGAATTTCTTCATACGAGCTTTTTAATAACTTGTGATTTTATTTTCCTCACTTAAGAGATCTGCATTTTATCTAACATGCTAACTTAAGCTTTAATTTTTCATATATTCATTAAAATTAGAACAATCTAATGTTTGTATCTTTCCATGCTACTATAAAATAATCCCTATGCACTTATTCTTTTTTGCTAGTTGCTTTAAATTTTTTTTCTTCTGTTACTCTTACTTTTCTAATGTTAGTGGCTCTTAAATCTATTCTTAAAATTTTAATTTATATTCTAAGTATAGGTAATACTTACGATTAAAGAGGGTTCTACTGCAAGTCTATTTTTTGTGGATAAGTCAAAATTAATATGCTATCTTGCGTTTCTTTTTATGACTCTATTTCAATATAGCAAATATCAAGCACTAAATGTAGTTCTTCAGTCTTTCTAGGTTTTTCAACTAGTTTCAGGAAATATCATCTTTCTGTTAACTCTAAGAGATCCGCATTTCAGTAAACTTGTTAAACTTAGTCAAGACTAACTACTAGCTTTCTCAGTTATTTGTAATTGATAAGTGAGAAGTCTTGGATGTGATTATAATTTAAGTTAAGATTCTGTAATTATTAGAAATATTTGTTATTTTTCTTTGATATTCTGTCACACGTATTAATTTAGTTATCTACTAGAGGCTAGTATAGGTATCATCTAGCTATTATACTAAATTTTTATTTAAGGCTTACTAATTTCGCGATATTTTCCTAAAATTATCTTATCCCTTGGCTATGTAACAAAAATATTCTATCTAAAATATTTTAAAGGGAAAATTCTTCCATTTTATATATTAATTTTAATAGTAATTATTCTTCCATTTACTAAGTATTAAGTTAATAAAATAATACTATTAATATCTAAGTATCTCTTAAGCCATAAATTTAGTTTTTTTTAATTTTTAGTTTATTAAAAAAATAAAATGTAAGCATCTTAATGTATAGCTTGTGAAGAAGAGTTCAACTAAGAGCTTAAAAAGCCTAGAAGATGTGATTGTGGATGTATTCTTTGTGAGAGATATTTGAAAGGTTTCTACAAAGTTTAAAAGAATTTCATATGCAACAATCACAACATTATCACTGATAGACCAATTGAAGAATTAGAATACTAGATTTACATCTTTAAGAGGAGTCCAAATAAAGTTAATTGAGTATATGTTAGTAGCATAATGAGATTCTATCATTGGATTGTCTGAATGACAGTGCATTAATATGTAAAAAATGTTAATAGGATTCTCATAAGAATCATAAATGTGGTAGATAAGAGGAGATCGTTCTTATTATGTAAGTTCGTATGTAAATGACTTTGAGTGTTATAAAGGAGAGGTTAAAGCAATATTCTTCTGTTTTAGGTCAATGATAAAAGTAGTTGGCTGAGGATTATGCGATAAATAGAGATAAGATAATGTAGATCTATGATAAAATCAAGAGAAGTTTAGAGTAAGCATGTGAGGAGATGGTGATAAGAGTATAGAACTAAAGTGAATAGTGTAGGTAGGAAATGGGTTAAAATAATCTTTTTGAAAGACTAAAGAGTATCGGGTTAATGTAATAGGCTACTATATAGTAATGTGAGAAAAAGAAGGTGGAGATAGAGAGGTTGGAGGTATAGTTTAAAGAGAAGTGAATAAATGATGAGTAAAAATATTCTTAGTATAAGGCTATTCTTAGTTTAAAGAATATGGAAATTTAGGTCTTTGAGAAAATTTAAAGGAGATTCAGCCACTATAAGAGTTGCGAGTTAGAGAATAGAAATAATCTTTTTAGAGAACTATATAGCTTTAATGAAAGGAATTATAGTTGTAGGCTAAATCATATGAGAGTGTAAAAAAGGAAAGTGAAGAATAAATCTAAAAGTTGCTTTAGGTTATAAGAGATAAGGATATGTTGTTGACTGACTTGAGGGAATAAATATCTCGTAACTAGAAAGTAATAGAGGATCAATAATTATAAATAAAGAGTTTGATCTAGTAGTAGAATACTATCTTATAGTAAAAGGATTTCGAGTTATAAGGTTATAAAGATAAGTTAGAGGAATATTCTAAGAGTTTGAGTGAGTAATTATAAAATTTATCGAGTGAGGGTGTTTAATATCAATTGCGAATAAGTAAGTTGTTTTAGTCTATTTAAGAGAAGGACTAGAGGAATTATCTTAATAGTAGTAGTATGAAAAGCAAGATTTATAGAAAGAGCAAAGGATAAGAGAGTTGCAGAGTTTAGTTTGATCTTTAGAGAGAGGACAATGATAATTTAAGGATTTAAATCAATAGATTGAGTGAGTAAAAATAGTTAGAGAGAGTGATTTGAGTGAGCTTGTTGAGGCTAATAATAATAATATTTCATTAAATCGTGAGTTGGGTTAGTAGATAGAGAGTTTGCGATAGGAGAGATCTAATTTGGAGAACTAGATATAAAGTTTATTGGAGGAAAGAGAATAGTTAATGAGTTAGTTGAATGAGTTACGAGCAAGGATAATGAAATATGAAACCATAATATCGATAGTATCTCCGAATAATAAATCTGTGAAGCTTGTGGTTAAGCAAGACACTACTATCGAATAGCTATGTGAAATGATAGAAGAATAAACAAATTTTATGACGATGGTCATTGGACATCTATAAGAATGGCAATAAGTTAGAGAAATATTAGACAATGGAATCTTTAAAGATAATGGATGGGGAATAGTTAAAAGGTTATACTTGCATTTGATTACCTTGATGGGGATTTATCTATGATGATTTGTGGAAATTTGGTTCTAAATATGATTTTAAAAGGTTTAGGTAGAAAATCTAATGAATGGGAATGTAAGGTAATAGTAATAGATAATTGGTAGTTAATTTGAAGTTTGAAGCATATGAAAAATAAGATAGGTTTAAATAAAGCAGAAAGAATTAAAATTAGAAGCTAAGTAAAATAATAGATAGTTAGTAACTTAAACATGTTTTTGCATCTATTATTACATTTCCAGAATATACTAATAAAGATTTAGAAAAGCTTAATTTAAATTATAATTAACTTAATCTTGCAACTTCAAACACATTTTTTCTCATAGCTTTAGCATAGATCTTTACTCAATTTAAGCTATTAAATTCATAAACTTTTGTGATTGTTTTTAAAAATATGACTAGCTACGAACTATAAGGTAAAACTAAGAAAAAATAAAAAAGAAAAGTAAATTGAAGTAATTTAATAAGTGCTAATATCATTTGGTAATTAAGACAACTTATTCTTTTTAATATGCTTCGTCATTTCTTTAAAAAAGAATGGATTAGTAAAAGAGATGATTAAGCACTAAATAAAAGCTTAATTAAAAGCTAATAAAGTATATAAATTTAATAGATAGTAAAATTAAACCTAAAATAATCCTTAATATTAAAATAATCCTTAGTGTTGAGAGGCACACAAATATATTTCCATTTTTCTTAAACAACAAGATAGATTTATTATAAGTAAAGAACTTCTATTTTATTTCTAAAAATTAAAAGAAAGCCCATATATAAAAAGTCTTTAGTGCTAAAATAATAATCTTAATAGGTTTTTTAATAACTATCTGATTAAATAGTTTGAAATATGCTTCAAATATTAAATAGAGATATGAATAAAGAAAGCATATCTATTATACTTTTAGTTATAGTTATATAATCTCAAACTTATTTAATAACTAAAGCTATTAATTCACTAATCCCTTCATAGTTAACTATAATCCTTTTATTTATAATACTGACTAACTTTCTTTTTATGCTTTAGAGTATAAAATGCAGGAGTAATATAGCTTCTTATTCATTAAATTGGAAAATAAAGGATTATTTATTAGTATTAATAGATGTAAATTGTCTATCTAACTTGTTAGCCTAAGAGTAACTTAGAGCTTCATTCTTTAATACTCTTCTCTATTTTTAGTCTAACTTAAGCAAGTCTAAAAAGGCTTACTTCACTTCTTGAAGCATTAATTTTTACTTGATCATTAAATAAGTTTTTGTATAGTTATTGCAACTTCTACCCTTCTTCATTTGGTTGATTTTATTAATTTACTTAGACTAAATATATCTTCCTTCACTCTACAACTAAGCTTCTTAATCTCAAGTCCTAATTTGGTAAAATATCAAAAAATTCTAAAATACCTTCAGTATTACTAACTCTCAACAGATCTGCTTTATTTTTCATCCATGAACTAAATAACTCCTTACTTGAACTACCAGTTTTCAGACTTTTTTCCCTTTCAGCATAACTTATAATTATTAAGCTTTTATACCTTAGAAATTTCTTCTTTAATACTCTAATATTTGAACACTTTCTGTTCATTTTTAGGAATTTGCTGATGCTTTTTGCTTTTGAACTTAGTTCAGAAACTTGAATATTTCTAGCTAAATCTAAGAAATTAAGTAGCTGATGTAGCTATATCAATTAGACTGCGTTTATTGATAAGTTTTTATTTAGCTTTTTGATATTCACGCATTTCTTGCTCCATCAAAAGCTTAAATTAAAAGAGTAAGGCATTCACTTATATCTCATAACTGTAGCTTTAGAAATTGTCATGCTGATGTATACCAACAACAGACTATTAGAAGGATTTTCCCATTTAAATTCTTTCTTAACTGGAAAAAATATCTTAGCCTAACCTCTTAATTGCTATTTACACTATCAATTCTAGAATAATCTAACACTCTTTTCCATACCAAAGCTATATAATTTTTCCTTTAACTAAAAAGATTATACCCTTTACCCTGTAATCAACAAAGAATGAAAAATGAATGAAGTAATAAGCAAGCTAAAAGGATTAAAACCTTAAACTAGTAAAGTATTAGACATAAATAAGTGTATTTAATGCTTAGATTATTAAACTTAACTTTATTTTACTTTCTAGTTAGCCAATTAATAATACCTAATTTAATAAATTCAATGCCTTCTACCAAGCTAATTAGTAAATTATTCCCTGTCCTAAACAGTTTAGTCGCTTTAGTGATGCTTGCAGCAAAAAATAACAGAAGAGCTTTGATGGGAAAATTTTAGTTTCAAGAAAGTGCTGAAGAATCATAGATTGAATTCCAAGCCTTCGATAAGAAGTCCAACAAGACTTATAGTTCTTTCTAAGAGATATAGCAAAGCTACAATATTTTCCATGACAACTATTACTGGATTAAAGTCTAGAACTAGATGAAATTTATTAAAAAGTTCGCAGTTAGCTACTTCGCTGATTTGACTAACGAAGAATTCTGAAAGTCTTGCTTAGGATACAAGGATACTTAAACAGGGCATAGAACTAAATATATTAATATGAATAAAATGTTGCTGATTCTCTTGATTGGGAATAGAAGGGAGCTTTAACATCTGTCAAAGATTAAAACCAATTCAAAAGCTGCTGTGCTTTCAGTGTTGTAGAAGTTGGGAAGGAGCTTACTTCCAAAAGACTGGGAAATTGGTATCCTTCTCTGAATAAGAACTAATTGACTGTTCTAATTCATTTTGCAACCAAGGATGCAATGGTGGATGGATGGACTCTGCCTTCCAATATTGGCAATAGAATAGTGAAGAGATTTGAACAAGATTATCCATATACTGGTTAAGATGGAAGCTGCAAATATGATTCATCCAAGACTATTATCGGAATAGCAAACTTTTTAGAAGTTCTCTCTAATGAAGCTGCTTTGAAAAATGCAGTAAATGGACATATTGTCTTAGTTGCAGTTGATATTTCAAATAGGTCATTTTATTCTTGAGACTTTTATAATGGATAATGCTCATCTTAACCATGTTGTAAATCTTGTTAGTTATGGTACTGAAATGGACAAGACTACTTGAGAATCAATAATTCGTGTGGTACATAATGAGGAGAGAAAGGATATAATAAATGGAAGAGAACCGATTCAAGCGCTTTAGTTGGACAATGTCGAGTTGCCTTAAGTGATGAAGCCAATGAGTATGTAGACTAAATTGTTGTTTTTTTTCAATTAAATAATAATAAATAAAGTGGTAAGCCAACTTAGGTATAGCCATTTAATTAAACTACTATATCTCTTCAATTTCTTCGTTTTAGACATAGCTAACATAATACTTTACATTCTGTATCGCAATCATTTTTTACGAAGTTATTTCTCTAATATTTCATCAGCAAGTTTTATTTATCTATATATAGCAAATAATAAATTTACCATTTTATGTCTTTACTATTAAGTTTTTACTAAGATTAAACATTCTTTCTAGTTTCTTGTTTAGTTTCTATTTAAAGAGTTCTAATTTGCATAGGCACAATATCATTTAATTTGAGCTTGATATATGTTGATTATATAGCATTATTATGGATAAGAAAGAAGTTTAACTTTATAGATTTGCTTTTAGCTTATTTTATTTGACTTTTTATATTTACTTGAACTTCTTCTCTGCTTTTGATGTTCTAATTCACTCTTTTTTTATAATCGAAAGTCTTAGCATCATCGATAAAATTTTAAATTGGTTTAGCTTCAGCACTAGAATTGATTCTCTAAGACTAAATAGCAAACTTTAAGCTGATAAAGTAAAAGCTTAACTTTCTTCCTGTCTTCAGAGATTGAGTTTGTCATAATTCTCTTAGAGCCTTTTAAAGGAAGCATTTATCACATCCAGTCTATTCTTCTAAAAGGTCTAAATAAAGCTAATTTTTATTCCTAATCTTAACTATATTTCTTAGTCTAAAAGCTGTTATCATGTAACTCTATTCTAAGGCAACATTTCATATGATAGATTGGTCTCTTAAGGAAGGATAGCGAAGAGACAGTAAAAGGTAGTAATTAGATGGGAATAAGTTAGTAAGGGATTTTGAAGTAAAGGGTAGATAGGAATAGAATAAAGGTAGGTGGGTAACTTAATAGTATCTAAAGTAGAGAAATAGATAGTAAGTAGATATAGGTAAGAGTATAAAGTAGAGATGTATATAGTAGTTAATTAAGAAGAATAGAAGTAACTGATTTAGTAATAGTTAAATATAAAGTATTAGTGTCTTTATAACTATACTTTACTTTAGAATTTAACTCTACAATTCTCTTTAGAATTATCTAATTACAATGTAAATACCTTATTTCAACCACACTACCTTTTACTATATAAAAATGGGAGCTTGTTGTGTTAATAACAAAAAACCTAACCAGCTAGAAGCAATAAACCTAGATATATCGAACTGAACATCAGTAAAACTAGGCTACGTCTTTATCTCAACCTTAGAAGGATAAAGGATTAGGACGAAACGAAGAAGCAAAGCTTCAAAAGAATTTTTAAGTAGAACATGCAAAGAACAGAATTGAAGCAAGATATAAACTAAGATTTCAATCAGTAACTAAATACACTGGGAAACTAAGAAGTTACTATTGGGATAAATAAAATAGAGCTTCAAGTATAAAAGTAAAAAGTGAAAGAGAGCTAAATATAAAAAGTTTGGATGAATTAAAATATTATAAACTACATTATTTAGTTCTTAGAAAGTAAAGACATTGCTATTCTGCAATAAGCCAATAGATATTTTAACTAATATAGGTACTTTTATAGGTCTCTAGTAATTGGTAGTTATTAAGAAGATAAGTAAATTACCAAAAGCTAAGTTAAATGAACATTAAAGTAAGTATCTAAATCTGATGTAGAGACTTTAACAATAAACACTTATAAATTTCCTGAAAGATTGAAAAATTAGATTTCTGATATATTACTAGTTAGTATCTATTAAAGACTGAAAGGCTTAAGAAACAATTATAACTATAAATTAAAGATTTGAATTTAAGAGAGATAAACTTAAATAATAACTTATGCTTTACTATTTCTCATTTTAGCTAGCTAAGATACCTAAGAATTAATGGAGATTTAAATGATTTAATCTTTATGGTTTTTACAATAATTACCTAAGCTAGAATTAATTTACTTATATAACACAGAATAATTAACAGGATAATTCTTGCTAGATTATTGCTAAAACTTGAATTTGAAAAGTCTAGAATTAGTAAGTACTAAATTAGAAAATGAAAAGATAAAGAGTTTTCTATAATTAAGGGATAAAATCTACAAGATATTAGCATTTAGTATACCTTTGATATATAAAGTATAATAGAATTTTGTCCTAATCTAATTACTATTCCATTTATAAAACTTGAAATATTAAACAGATGATTAAATAAATTCGGGGGTTCTTAACTATAAAATTTAGATATAGAATGTAAAGATACTTCAGTGTAAGAAGCTTAAGAATTCTTTTATAGGCAAAACAGTTTATAAACTATTAGGATTAGTAATCTAAAATTTTATAATTCTTATTGGTTTATCCTTTTAGTTTGTAGATCTAAAAATTTGAAAAGTCTCATCTTTTTCAATTGAGAAATTTAAGAGAATGAATAAGAAAATGTATAAATATAAGAAAAAGAATAGCAGCTAATGAGTAATATTAACTTCTAGATTTAGGAATAATTTAAGTTATAGTAATTATCCTTATCTGGACCTGTATAAATAAGTAATCAATTTATCAAGTTAGTACTATATAACTCTCCCTTCTTAGTATTAATATAATTTCATAGAGTCACTGCTATAGATGATTAACATTTAAAGTAATCCAGCTTAGCTTAGTGAATTTAAGAAGTAGAATAAGATTAAAGCTCTTAAATTAAAAAGTTACTTTAACTTGTGGATGTTAGCATTTAGAGTTGTAATAATTTAAGAGATGTCATTTTATAACTAATCCTGATACACTCTCCTAATTTAAAGAAATTGTATCTTGAAAATTAAGATAATATTTAAGATTAGACATTTCATTAAATAGGAATTTATAATAAGAACATTTAATATTTATAATTAAATAAACCTAAGTCTTAAACTATTAATTTTATATTACAAAGTTGCTAGAAATTAAAAGAAATTTAAACTAAATTAAATGCAAGGATTATAAAAAGATACTTTCAAGATATTAAATACTTATTGCTAATAAATACAAAGTATTAAACTTTTTTTATGTGAAATAAACCAGAAAAATTTAGTTAGTGAAATAGTAAAAATACCTACTATAAAAAAATTAGAATTTAGTTATTGCAATTTAAGTAACGAAGATGTTATTTAAATAATAAAAAACTGTAACTAGCTTGATTACTTAGATTTAAGTTATAATAGAGAAATAAACTAAGAAGCGTTTCCTTTATAAGATGAATAAGGATTTTAATATTCAATTTGGAATAGTTTAAAAAAATTAAATTTATCTGGTTGTTCTAAAATAAAAGAAGAATATATCGTTAAGTTAAGCCAAAAATTTAAAAAAATAATAATTGAATATAGCATTTTTATTAAGTTAAACAAATTAGAAGAAATGGATTTAGAATAGGAAGACTTTAGTTGAAGACTTAAAAAGAATTGATAGACTTAATATTTAATAATTAAATGATATAACTAAATAAAATAATAGGATAGCATTATTACATGGTTTAAAATATTATTCTTATAAATCTTTATTTCTTATTATTATCATTTCCATATTTATTTATAATCAAACTTTTAAATTTACCTTTTCTTTTTTATATTTGCATATTCATTATCTAAGTAAGCTATACAGAAACATAACAACTATTAGAAACATTATTTAGCTTTTATTTTAGAAAGACAAGGATCAGAATAGTAGAATATAGTGTTTATTCTAATTTTTATCAATTTTAATATAGGAAAAGGGGATATAATTAGCGTAGAGTAAACTAGTACTAAGACTTTACATTCAAGAACTAATGCCTTCTTAATTGATTTATTTTTCTAAGGAATTCCAGCAGAGAGTAAAAATGTTCCTTCAGGCAATTCTAGATTGCTAAAGAAGATCAGATTCTAATACTCGCGTTAAATAGCAAACACTAGAACATTTTAAATGTAAAAGGTTTATCAGCATATTAGATATATATTAAGAAAAAAGCAATCCAGTTACTTTCTAGCATTAAGTCTTTTAATTTAAAATAGTGAAAAATGTAATTAAACAGAACTGACAGTTTACTTAGTATAAATCTGAATTTTGGTTAAAAAGTAAAGTTGTTAGGTTGTTCTCAACTTATAAGAGACTGTAGTAATAAGTTAAAGTTTATAATGCGAAATGGAAAAGAATTGTATTAAAATGAATATCTGTGATAATTTGGTTGCAGTTATACTTGAATGGAGGTAGGTGCATAGAAAATTTGAAGATATTTTGTAGTATTTTTGAGATTAAATAGTGATTCTAAATTTGTTAATTATAAAATATGATTTATAAGCAGATGCTCAAATGAATTAATTTATATAAAACTTAATTATAAAAATATTTTGGAACTTATGACTCAATAATACATAATGAAGGAAAAATGATTGCTGATGCTTATAAAAATTGAAAAGATTGATTAAATGAATTTGAATAAAAATAAAATAAAAGCTTAATTAAAAGCTAAATATTTAATTATAAACATTGCAGTTCATTCAAATAATAAAAAGTATAATAATAAAAATAATGAAACCATTATATTATCTTAGAGCACCACAATCATAATATAGATTTTACAATTACATAGCAATATAGCTATTAAGCAAATAATGAAACTATTTTAAAACTCATAATAAATAATTAAAATATAGCTAAATAAATAAATTATAATCCTTTATTAATCTATAATACTAATTATAATCCCTCTTTTATGTATTTAAGAAAACCAAATCTATATTTATCAAGGGGAACTAGCTCAAATGCAAGACCGCTCGCTTTGCATGCGAGAGGCAACGGGATCGATACCCGTGTTCTCCATTTTGATTATTTTAATTTGTTATAATGATAATATTTAATAAATATAAGATATATTAAATAAGCCAGCTCAGTCGGTAGAGCGCCAGCCTTTTAAGCTGGTGGTAAAGGGTTGAAGTCCCTTAGGCGTTTGATTAAGTATTTTAGAATGTTAGTAAATATGAAATGAATATTACTGAGATAGATATAAATTGAGGATATTAATTACATTATTTAATTTTAATCTACTTTATATAATAAATCCTTTTTAGTGATAGTAATATTTATTTGTATTCTAATTACTATATTTATATTCTTTCTCTTTTTAGTTTTATTTATAAATTTTTCATATTACAATAAATAATTTTTAAGAAAGCTTTTATATTTTTAAATATTTAAAGATAGTTTAATTACCATTCTCAAGTTTAGCTTTAATTATATCTTTCATTTTTACTATACATTTATCCAAATAGTTTTTGTGTTAAGCTTATAATTTTGTGATTATTTAATTTTAAACTGCTAGCTTTAAGATATTATATTCTTAAAATTTCTATTTTTCTATATTTTTTAATTTAACTAACTTTAATTTTTATCATTATATTTACCCACAAACCATAAGTCTCTTTTGAACTACCTATTTTAATGAATCTTCTTAAACTTTTTACTTTAGTGTAAGTTTATGAGCATCTAATTGCTCTCCAGAATTTTTTACCTAGCCTCATCTAACTCCTTTTACAGTCTCTAGTTCTTCTCCTTATATTCGACTTGCTGCTCCTGAATTAAGCATGTTCTTGCATTAAGCTTTATTAGTTATTTTTATAGGTTTAGTGGTCTTACTTCTATATACCAAGGCTAAATTAAACTTACATATTCACTCTATTAGCTTTTCCTGTTCGTGTTGGTAGTTTTGCTAGTTCTCCTTTTTTTCATTCATCTGCTCTATTAAATCCATATACTACTAGTTCTAGTTATAAAGCTCCTAGTAATCCTAAGTCTGCTTGTCTAACTTAGTCTCTATGAATTCAATTTCCTAATCCTTTCTCTAGCATTGCTAGCAGATCATAGGTGCTTATCTATACTCAGCTCCTTAGGTAGATACAAATTCACTTTTCCCTTAGAAAAGTATTTTATCTCTGGCTAGTCTGGCTAGGAGTATACTTATCAACTCTGAGTCTGTAATTTTATATTTCTACTCACAAATCTAACACAAAAAGTCCAACTCCTAGAGTTTCTGCTAACTCTACCTACTCTTTACATAAGCCGTCAAGAAACAGTCCTTACAATACCCATGCTTACATATCAAAACCTAAGCTTCATATACAGTCTTACTCCTACAATAGCATCACACTCCTTAAATTTAAGCTTAATTAGTTTACATTTTTAAGGGTATAAAAGTAAGGCAAATTTATAGTGTACCTTTATTAAAGAAACTAAGCTTGTTAGATCAGAAATCAATTGAATTCCAATATAAATCTAGGAATTTTCTAGTCTTAAGGTTTGAAAGCTGGATGTTAGATGGTTTGATACCCTTAAAGGAGCTTTTAGATGGTATATGAAGTATGTGGAGTTTAGCTGGTGTTTGGCTTTCTCTTTAAGATGTGCTTTGTCCTTTTTTACCTCACCTTAGGGGTTTATTTTATCAAGGTTAATATATTTAAGCTTAAGGTGGAAGAAATTTGAATGGTTTAAGTATAAAGCTGAGGTTTTATGCTTTAATTGAAGAGAAGTAGATGAAGATAGAGTTATTCTGGAGATTTGCTGATGCTCATACTCCTAAAAGGTTTAGCTTATAGCTCCATTAGCTGGTTTACTATTAAATAAGAATGATGTGTTTAAGAAGGGCTAAAAGAGAAGACTCTTGAGCTATCCTTCTTTTATCTAATCCTAGGATGTTTAGAATATAAACTAGAACTTAGCTTTAAGCTTTGTTGTATTGTAGCTTGTAAAAATTCTAGCTTTACAATATTTTTGCTTTTATATCTAGCAATGAAAGCTACTGCCTGGGATATTTTTCCAGATGTTACCCCAGTCTCTTTATGCCTCTCTTAAACCTTTAAGATAATCGTATAAGCTTCCTTACTCTTCCATTAAAACCGATATTTTGATATGAGAGTTACTCCAGTTTTTCCAATGCAACTCCTTCTTTTGGCTTCTTTTCAGTAGCTTAGTATCCTTGATCTCCTTACTAAATCTTCATACCATTAAGCATAAAATCTAAGCATCTTGCATTCCTTTTTCTTTAACTCTTTAACCATTTTCTTGCCTAGTTTTTTAGCCTAGGATTATGAGTTTAGCTCAAAGAGTCCTATTTGGATCTATTTCCCTCTCCTTTCCTTATTTCCCCTAACTCTACTTTATTGTCTTGCTAGTCCTGAAAAAGTTAGCTAAGAAGAAAGACAAGAAATAACAATTTAAGCAGCTTTTAGCAAAGCCTGATAAGCCTTTTTTAAAGTGAGTGCTTAGTGTTTGGTGTTTAATACCTGGATTTGGAACGAAACGGTATGACATAAAATAAAGTTCCTGATATCAAATCTCATTCTTGCTGCTTTCCTCATAGGATGGTTTAGGCCAAGTCTACTAAAAGTTTAAACTGAAGCCATAGTTATTCACTTCAATTCACTTAAGCTAACAGGTGAGCTCTTACTACCTGTTATTTAGGTTGCTCTTACATACTGATAATAGATACTTAAACCAATTTTAAAAGTTTGAAGATAAATAGACTTATAGAAATAAGGATAATCAATAATTTAAGTTCAAGTATAGATTTCATTTTTACTATTGGCTATTTTTCAATGAGTCTAAGTTGATTCTTCCATTATAGTCTTCTACATCCATAGATCTAAATTAAAGTATATTTATCATTTTTTTCTTCATCTTGAGGGTTCTAAACTTCCTTTTTAGAATGAGGATATTTAAGTGAAGAATTAGAGTAAGAAGGAATGATTATTTCTTCTTAATTTTGCATACAGGTTTATGTGTCTTCAGACTGATTTAAAATTTTCTGTTTAGTCTCCGGGTTTTCTTTTTCAATGGTCTGTCCCTCTATCTGCTTTATCCTTTATCTGTCCACCATTATTGATATGAATACTATCCAAATATTGACCTTTAATTTTCTGATGCAAATAAGATTCATTAGCATCACGTTGTGTAGTAATTTATGTTTGCTATAGTGTGTCTTTATTCAAGTAGGAAATGTTATCTTCAACCATAACATCGATCTAGAAGTTACTTATCAAGTTAGCTTTTCACTCTTTTTCTCCTTCTAACCCTCATTCATCTGCTCACCATCTTAAGATGGATGTACTGCTTATGACACTTAGGATTTGCTTTATTCACTTGTAGATCTAAACATCTTATTGGAGCATAATATCATAATCAAAAAGACCAGAATATGATCAAATAGGAGATAGTAGAAAAAGTAGCTGATAAAGAGACAAGGTATTCAAGGAAGAGTTTCTGCTGTGTTAAAAGCAGCGCAAACGCAAGAAATGGCGATTAAGTATGAAACGCAGTAGATGAAAATAAGGACTTACTAGATTTTCTAACACTAGATTAGGATCTTTATGCATATCTACTTTCATACATACATTCCTAAACCTACTAAAACCGCAACTCCAAAATCTTAGCCTTTAAATTACCCTAATCTTGTCTATTAAGTAGTAGTTATAAGATTTATCAGTAAGCATAAGATGGTAATAGTAAAGTCTATATACAACAATGAAGTTTTTCTTAGAGTTTGGGATTGAATCCTTACTCAAGGGCTTATTATGGAAGCATAAGATGCGCATTGGGAAAGTTTTGGTAGATTTATAGAACTAAAATCTAAAGCTTGATCTAAATTTTCTTTTGTCTTTTGACACTACAATCAGAATTATAAGCATCTAAGTTGAAAAAATATGAAACATAAGATTACTAATAAGTAAGCAGGAACTGGATGTTTATAGCTTGATTAATTTTCATGCTTTCTTTTTTCATCTAAATCAAGGTCTAAGTTTGATTCTTCTTCATTTTTCATTTCTTCACTTTCTTCTTCCTAAGCTTATTCCTCTTAATCTTGCTCTTCTCCACTCTCTTCCTCCTTTTGTTCCTATTGCTCCTCTTGCTCCTCATTTTCTTATTCTTCTACCTCTTATACAATTGAAGCGATTCTAATAAGTCCTGACCAGCTACATTTACACCTGTAATAGTTAGTTAGTTGTGCTTTTTCAATAGAGCATGAAGTTCCATTATCTCACTTATATTCGTTGATATCTCACATTTGGCATACTAAGTTTGAAGAATTCTAAGTTTGGGTATAGTTCAGAACATACTCAACTTAGATGTTCACTTTCTTCAGACTATCCTTCTTGATATAGAATCCTTCTTACGTCTTTTCAGATATTTAGTATACTTCAAGACTTAAATAATTGATATAGCTCAAATCATCCATCTCACATGGATTGTTTCTTCAAATAGTAAAGATTACAACAAAGCTTCCTTAGAGATCATTAGAGTAGCTTAGTACTTAGGCAGAGAAATTCCAATACTATCATTACTTCTCCTTTAGAGTTTCAACAGTTTAGATCATAAAAAAGAAAAGACTCTAGTCTCATAGCTCTATTTCTTAAGTAGGGATTTCCTTCTCCTTTGTATAGGATAGAAGAATTACTTGCAAGATTTATCAAATTTAGACTTTAGAAGTTTGATAGGTTAAAGTATGATCGTTTGTATAGTTAAAGGTACTTCTTCTAGTTATTAGACTAGCTTATACTTCTTGTTCGATGTTAAGCTTTATATAGTAGAACTGTTTAATGATCTGCATAAGCTAAGACATCTAATTTTAGGATATCTGGTACTTTGTTTACTAGTTAAGACATTGGTAGATGCTGTCTATATAGTTCTGCAGGTTTTCAGATGTTACGTTTAGTCTTACTTCATAGTAGCTTGAAACTGGTATTGTTATCTATTCTTGGTTCTCTATTTTTTAGGATAGATATCATAAGAACTGTTTCATATCTAGAGGAGAAAGATTAGGAGCACTGGTACTTATTTGAATAGCTAAGTCATGCATAAAATTCTAAGAAATATAGAGTTTTGGAAAAGAGATCATCATTCTTTAGTTCTTTTAAAAAAATAGATTGAAGATGATTAACGCATCCTTTATAGGTATTCAGAAAATATAATAATTTATTCTCTGAAGAAGGATACAAATTTAGCTTTAATTTTATCAGCTACTTAGTCTTTAACAATTAATCCTAGTATTGAGGTCAAGCCAATCTAAAATCTTGTCGATGAAACTAAGACTCCTATTTAAATAAAATAAGTAAATAGAAAATTAAATGAAAGGAAGAAGTAAAAATATAAAATAAATTTGAATCTTAGTTGAAACAAATCTTCAAGTTATACTCCCTTATAGCAATAATAACAACATATAATCATCATGTAATAAAGCTATAATTCAATAATATCATATCTAGGGATATTATAACTCATTTCAATCTTAAATAATAGCTAAGACAAGAGATTAAGAAAGAAAGTTTAATCTAATTCAAAACTTAATAATAAAGAAATAGAATAGCAACTTAATTATTTACTAATTTAATATATAAACATTTGAAAAAGGTTTAGAACTATTAGAGAAACAAATTTCAAAGAATAATTCCAATATATAATATAAAATTTAATACTACCTATATTTAAAACTGTGGAAATATAAGAGCTATAGTAGTTTAATTAAGTCAGCATGCTTAAGTTCGATTATCTACTATATTTAATATAATTTAATTCCAGAAATCATTATTTAGTTTTTATATAAAATTGGCTGGATTATAGAATTGGGTATGATGCAGAGGTTGCAACTCCGCATTGTCCACCCGAGGAACTTGAGTCGGTTTTCTTCCATCTAATGTATCCATTCTCTCCTCACCATGTATTCCATGAGTTCTTGATTCTCCAGTAGTCTTGTCCATTTTCAGTTCCATAACCGATAAGTGTTACATCGTGATCAAGTGAATTTGAGCAATATACATCATAAATGCCACCAGAGTAGTAAGATTAATTTGAAGCATCAACTGCAACTGATACAACACGTCCATTGACTGCATTTTTCAAAGCAGCTTCATTAGTGGAAACATCTACAAAGTTTGCTATAATATCCTTGGTTGAGATCTATTTGTATGATCCATCTTACCAGTGTATGAAAATCTGATTCAATTTCTTCACTATTCTATTGCCAATATTGGAAGGCAGAGTCCATCCATCCACCATTGCATTCTTGGTTGCCAAATGAATTAGAACAGTCAACTAGTTCTTATTCAGAGAAAGATACCAATTTTCCAGTTTTTATGAAGTAAGCTCCTTCCCAACTTCCTACAGCATTGAAAGCACAGCAGCTTTCGCATTGGTTTTAATCTTTGACAGATGTTAAAGCTCCTTTCAATTCCCAATCAAGAGAATCAGCAACATTTTATTCATATTAATATATTTAGTTCTATGCCCTGTTTAAGTATCCTTGTATCCTAAGCAAGACTTTCAGAATTCTTCGTTAGTCAAATCAGTGAAGTGGTTAACAGCGAATCTTGTGATCATGTTTCTCTAGTTCTAGATTTTAATCCAGTAATAGTTGTCATGGAAAATATTGTAGCTTTGCTATATTTCTTAGAAAGAACTAAAGTCTTGTTGGATTTCTTATAGAAGGCTTGGAATTCAACCTATGATTCTTCAGCACTATCATAGAACTTCAATTTTCCCATCAAAGCTCTTCCGTTATTTGGTGTTGCAAACATCACCAAAGCGACTAAGTCACATACGAAAGCGAATAATGGAAAAATTATCTTAGCTGAGGTTTTTTTAATTTATTAAATTAGAGATTTTTCTCTTGAATAGCCTATTTTAAAGTAAAATTAAGTATTAAAATTTAATAGTCTAAGTGTTAAATTCTCTTACTGATGTCTAATATTTTAATGGCTAATACTTAAATCCTTTTAACTATTTATTTCCTTCATTCATTTATAAGTTTTTGCTTCTAGTCCATTCTTCTATGAGTTGAGAACAAGGTAAATAATATTATTTATTTAATAGTTAGAGTAAAATTATATAGCTTTTATATGAAAAAGAGTGATAGATTATTCTTAAATGAATAGTGTTAATAGAAATTAAAAGTTTAGGCTTAGAAATGTTTTCCAGCTTTTTATATGTAAGAAGCTATTTAATTAAGAAAATTCTTCTAATAGTCTGTTGTTGGTGATAGATCTTGTTTGTATATATCAGCATGACTATTTCTAAAGCTGCAGTTATGAAAAGTAGGTCAGTACCTTACTCTTTAAATTTATGTTTTTATATGGAGCAAGAAATGAGTGAATATCAAAATATTTAGTAAAAATATATCTATATTCAGAGTCTAGTTTATATAGTTACATCAGCTGCTTAAATTCCCTTATTTAACTAAAAATACTCTATTTTCTAAATTTATTTAAAATGCTTAAGTATCAAAAAATTCCTTAGATTGGACTGAGATGCTCCAATATTAGAGCATTTAAGAAGAAATATCTCAGCAATAAAAGAACTGATTATGAGTTTAGCTAAAAGTAAATAAATTTTGAAAACAGGTAGCTCAAGTAAGGAGTTTCTTAGTTTATGAATGTTAAAATAAATAAATAAGTTAAGAATTATGAAACAGAAAAGACGCTTTAGAAGTTTATGATATTTTTCCATTTATGGCCTGAGAATAAACTTATGTTTAAAAATCTTAGCTATAGAGTAAAGACAGACGTACGTTTAGATAAAAAGGGGATAAATCCACCAAATCATAAAGACTAGTAAGCGTAATAGCATTTAAAGGCTTATTTCTTTATAAAAGAAAAATGAAATTTCAAGAGAGAAAGAGACTGAAGAAAAAATGACCATTGAGACTAGATTACCTTAAACGGTCACTAAGTGTAATTCTAGGTTATTTTAAGTCTTCAATAGATTTTAATAAAGCAAGAATAGCCATTTTATTAATATACTTGTTTAGTTCATAAATCCATTTAGTTAAATAGGGCTACTTCTAATCTGTATTATACAAAAAGATAGATAATCTAAGCTAACTAGTAAGAGGCAAATTCTATCAACCTCGGCTATCTGGAATTGAATTCTAATAATTTTTACATGATACTACATTATGTTATTTGCTACTTGATTATTTTACCTATTTAAATAACTTTACAAAAGTGAATATTATGATTTATACCAATTAAAATAGACTTATTTTCTCTATAGTTACTAGTGTATAAGGTTTTGGAATTTAAACTAAAGTATTAATAACTTGTTTATTTCATACTATAATATTTTTAAAGACTTATAGCATATCTTATTCAAAATCTGTGAGTTTACTAACTCTCAGCAGAATTATAATTATTCTCTAAAACTTGATTTTGCTAAAATCTTATATTAATATTGTTCTTTTTCTTCTAAGCTTTTTCGCCAGTCTCTAGTAATAAAATAATATAGTAAATAAAATTGGTTATTTAAATCTGCTACTTCATTAGAAAGATTTTCTCTAAGGGTAAAAGTAATCTCTACTAAAGAGATTATGCTGCTTAATTTTCTTGGAAGAGACAGTTTGTCTTTTTGATTTCCAAATCTAAGTTTTTTTTTAAATTTTTTAGGTGCTTAAACAGGATAGATTACTCAGATTACTTTAAACTACTTTTTCTTAGTATAAAGACTTTTCTGCAACTAACAATTTTCAGTGTCTCACTTTAACATCATTACTTGGAGTTGTTTCTACTGTTGGTCAAACAAAAAAATCAAGGAAATGTTCCACTTAAGTTCTTTGATAAGTATGCTTTAAAGTTATTAATTCAATGTTAACATTTAATAATGGAAAAACTGTTAAAAATCTCTTAAAAGATTCATTTCTTGATTGAAACTTTTAAGAGTTCTAAGGATATTACGAAAGCAACTAGAATAGCTTCTTTGTTAGAGTAATGATCTCCATATCTAACTTATACTTCAGTATTAAAGCTCTTAATGATTTCTTAGTTTCTTGAGCTATTTAACTAAATTACTTGCACTCTAATCTTTAGCAATCGCGGTATTTTCTTTAAACTGTACTTTTAGGAAGCTTGCCTCTCTTTTTATTTTCAACTATTTTGAATATATATTTTTATATTGGGAGTAGTAAATTCGTTGCTGTCTTTCGTTAATAAAATATAAAACTGTTCCATATTTATTTTTTTCCCTGATTTTCCATTCATCTCCTCTATTATTATATTTCTTCCTTTATCTCTCCAATCTATACTTTCATACCAACTTCGCTTGCTCATTTGAACTCACTTTCAGCGTCTTAAAAGAGATACTTCTTACCTATATCTCTTAGACAGGAAAACGAGCTTTAATTTTATAAAGATGTAGTGCTATTTGCTTGCCTAATTCTTTCATTCTCTTATTCTAGGGGAATAAAACTATCTTTTGCCAAAACTTATTTCTTAGATATGTTTTTCAAATCTGCTAAATTTTTATTTTTCTTTGCCTTTTTTGTGCAAGGAAAAGTCCATTATGAAGTCATAAACTTTTTTCAATCTTATGCTTCTTATTATTCCATTTCTATCTAGCTTATATTACCAACTTTTGCCCCTAATTTTCTTTATTTTTATTATTATAGTGCTTAAACTTTATTGCCTTGCTTTTTTTAATTAAATTCTTGAGAGCTACTCAAACTAGACTAGCTTTGATTGTTTCTTTCGTTAGGAGTGGAATCTGAATCCTTTTTGATGAATCTCTAAATTTAGTTTTGCTTATTCATGTTTTGATTTAGATCCTCCAAATTTCCTATAAAAGACTGATCTGAATCTTTAAATCTTTCAGTAAAGACCGTTCCATCAGCAGCATAGTAATCATCGCAAATTTATCGCATCTTTAAATGCTAGAAGTTTTAAGTATCAGTACCCTCAAAGCTTTTCTATTCCTCTTTGCTTTTAAGCTTTTGCTAGGATCCTTTCTCCTTGTGACTCATCCATAATGAACACGTCTAACCTTATTTACCCAAGGAAAGCTTCTTTTACTTACCCTCTAACCCAAAATTCTCTTAATTTTTTCTTATAGATATGCGTTGTTGAGATTCATCTGTATTTTTCTTCCACATTTTTAATTATAAAATACCTACAATTTAAATTTCAGTGAAGGTTTAATTAAATTAATAAATTATTAAAAATTCCTTGCTAGCTATATGCTAAATATGAACTATAAATTAAAGGTATTTAATTATTAAACGTTTACATTATATTAATGAACTAATGAAGCATTTCTAATAAAAAATATATTTAAAAGCATAGATATCAGTTAATAGATATTATATTTCTATAAATTATTAAATTAATAAAGCTGAACATTTTTAAAAGGAAAATAACTCTCCTAGTCAAAATCTAAAATATCAACTGCTATCTCATTATTTCAACAAAATGTGACATAAAGTATATTGATGCTACTTTTAAGAGATAAATATACAAAGTTGACGTTTTTTATAATATAATCATTTTGCTATTCAAGGAAGTTAGATTAGTTTTGAGAATATTTATATATAATACACTAATTATATAATAAATTCTGCATTATATAATTGGATAAACTTTTTTTATTTAAGTGAACTTCATATCCCTTTAAATGTATAATTGATAAGACTCTATCATCTTTGAAAAATTTATCTTCTGATCAGTTTTCAAGCAAGCCACTAAGAAATTAATAGCTCTTTATTCTAATTTTAATTAAAATTAAACATTTATCTTTTGATTTTATTTTATTCGATTATATGGATGTGCTTTCCATATAAATAATAGCAGATTATAATTACTAAATATACATACTCTTATTTAAATTTAGTTTTTTAACATATTTTGAATAGATTTTTTGTAATGCTTGATATGTAAAATCTCTTAGATTTTCATTTTAATAACTCAAAATATCTCTATTAAAAGAGATTATATCACTTATTATTTTAATTAAATACATGTTAAAAATAAATTTCGCTATATATATCTAGCTTCCTTTTAAAGCTTTATTATATTTAATTAAATTATTTATGATTTATATCATATCACTTCAAAAAAAGTAAGAAGCTTGTTTAGTTTCTGAGTAACAAATTTCTAAAATATCCCTATTCTCTTACTTTGTAAGCATTTAATTAAGTTATTTATCTCACGTACTTATTTTATTGCTATTCGTTAATCTCAGAATTATACCTTTACCTACTCTTATAGCAATTATCAGATATTTTGCTCCTGTTTATCTTTTAATTTCTAGATTTAAAATTATTGGTGAATACTTATCATCTATCACTCTATTTTTAACACTTCATTTTATCTTCTTAGTAATTTTATCTTCAATATCTTACTGTCAATAACTAAAAGACTGATTACCTACTTAAAGTTGATATTTCTATCTCCGTTCTTAAGATTTATTTTTCCTCTCAATCTCATTAAAGTAATCTAATTAAATGTAGAAGCTCATTCATTAGATAATTTACATTTAGATAAAAACACAAGAATGTTCTGATCATAATAGCCATATCCTAATCATAAGCCCTCTACCTTTTCTTACTTACATATAATCCCTCAGATACTTATTTCTATTTAACTATCTATCATATAAATACCTAGTTTGACTATCTATAATCATACAATTATTGGGTAATAAATTAAACCTAATTTATTTGAATATCATAAGGCCATTTAGTAGATAACTAGTTGCAACCAGAGTTAAATTAAACTAAAATACTAAATATTAAAAATAGCAGGTAAATAAACTAACTAGGTATCATATAATAAGGAGTTTATGAATGATTAGAGTAAATATAAAGCAGAAAAAAGGTAATAGCTTAAATCATAATTATGAACACCCTCTGATATCACAATAGAGTAGCACCTAGAAATATAAGGTTACTAGTAATTTACATGATATAAAAATTATCAATTTAAGTTAAAAGAGTGTATATAATAACCCTAAAAAAGCTAAATATTCATTAATATAAATTTAGCTTCTAAAATAAACTACCAGCATATATGTTGGCATACAAAGTTAACGCATCTAATACTAATAACCATATTACAGTACTAAGATAGTTAAAGCTAAGCAGATTTATCCATTTTTTATGTATAATCCTTCTAAGATATTAAGTAGTTCTTATATCTTTCACCATATTTAGTTTAAGTTTAAAAGGTATTTTGAAATTTTCAGTGTAAAATTAATTAGGAATAAACATTTTTATATAAGTAGTTAATTAAATAAAAAGGCTTTAAGACCTTATTTAAATACAGTATAAAATGGAGGAATAAAGGGTATATCCTAAAATAATCGTGAAACCTTTATAGAAATCTAGATAAATGCTTAGTCAAGTAAAGTCAAGGAAATCGCTGATTGAAGAATTTGAAGACTTAGGTTAAGAAATTAGCTAGAACTTAATAGAACTGGATGAAAAATTGGAGTTTGCAAACAGGGTAATAAAATAGTAGAAAGGGAGGAATAAAGTTAATAATCTGAATCACTTAAAAGTAAAACGTATTCTAGATAAGTGGCATCAAATACTACAAATGGACTTTATTATAAACTAAAGAGACAATGAGTAGCCTTAAGCAGGAGATCTGAAAATATTGAGATAGTAAAAACTTAGTAAAAATTTGAAAGATCAATCATCTAGTGAGAAATAACTCCCTCCATATTATTAGCAGAACAATTCTTTACTTACTCTAAATTATAAGTATTAAGCAAGACTTTAAGATAAAAAAGTAAATTAAAAAGAACATTTATAGGGAATTTAAAATGGATAATCAAATGCTATACAAGAGATGAAGTATTAAGAACGAAGTTATTTAGATTCTTAGGGAGAAGTCTTAAAGTAAAAATAGCATTCTGACTTTGTAATTAAGAATTTTTGCACTCTTTAGAAATAAATTCAAAGCTTGCGAAATTCCAAATAAAAAGGTTAAAATATTTCGAAATAAAACGAGAGCAAAAAAATGAACGACTCACTGGATAATATATCTTCCATCGAATTGGCGTGAAATGAAAAATCAAATAGATCATTTTCATAGCCTTAGATAAAAAATAATTCTTTCTCAAATTCAGATTCTGTTAGTGCTAAAAATTCCTCAATATCTTGAATCAATTAAACTTTCAATATAAGTTCTTGAAAAATAAGTTCTTCATAATAAAGCTATGGAGAGTAAGCAAGTTTCAGTCAAGCTAGTTACAAAGTAAAAGACAAATGGTCAACTGAACAGATAAACTTTTTTTGTTTTTGCATAGTGGTTTTAATATCTTCTTACTTTTATTTGATAATAAAAGGATGAAAAAGCAAAACTTAATTATATATATTTTATATTTCTCAAAGTCTTCCAAACTTATTTATTAAAATTACTAGCTTATGCATGCTTATCATTAGCTTTTATTAAACTGTATTAAATAAAAATTTAAGCTCTTATATTCCTAGAATAATCACGCTAAGATAGAGATAAAAAAAATTAGAATGAAAGTGTAATTTTAAGGGTAATCGATTGAGTCAAGAATATTTGCATATAATTCAATATCTTATACTATTTAAGAGAGTTAATATAACTTGAGATCCTAAGTTATAGCTTAGTTTATCAATTACGTTAAATTGATAAAACAATAAATTTTCGAAATTTTTGTTAGTTTTTAATTCACCTATTTAAACTTTATCCTGCTATTAGAGTTTATAGTAAATGATTATTTATAAGTACGTTAATAGAATAACTCTTTAAGAAAATCTATTATAAATTAGTCTTTTAAAGATCTACATATAAGTATAAAATTATTTTTAAACAAGTTATATAAACAAAGAATCGAGGATTTCCACAAGAACTTTCATCTTTAAAGTTTTTTTTATTTTATTCCTTCTTCATATATTTCTTTCAAGCTTAATAATTTCATATTTATTAAGTATTGAATTTCATACCTGAATTTAAGAATTTTTTTTCTGTTTTTATATTTTTATTAAAAGTACTTAAATATCTTAAAAATCTTAAAAGGTAAGAAATATTTCTAAAAATTATAATTTTAATATAGCCCTTTAATAGTAATAATTTAATAATAAAATACAAGCTAAATGAATTATTATGATTATAAACTTTACCCAATGGGATAAATTAATTTGAAACTTTCCGTTTTTCCCTTTCTATTCAGTAAGTTTCTATCTCTATCCATTTTTTTGAGATCATTATTTAATTTTAGTTTTCTTCTATTAAGCAAAAATTAGATTTTAAGGTAATTTACTTTGTGGACTTATTCTCTTTATTTTATCTTTTTAGTAAATTATTAATAAGCTGCAATACATTTTTGTTGCTAAAATCTAAAGTTCATAACATTTTATTTTTGCTCTATCTAAAAATTGTTTTATTCTTCTACTTTTCATTCTCTTTTGTAAGCTTACATTTAAATCATTTTTCTTTCTGATTTTTTCTGGTAAAAACTATTTTCTTGCTTTATTAAAACTTTAATATGATCAAGTTGGAAAATTAATATTTTAGCCCTTTTCTAACTGAAACTTCAAATTGCTCTTCTGAAAAGACTTTTAGTCAAACCTAGAGTCTTAAATCTATTTTCAATTCCTAAAATAGACTGAATAAATCACCATACTTTCCATCTTATCTAAATAATGTCTCATCTCTCACGCTTATCTATTACTTTTCCTCCAAAACGTCCTTCATTTCTCTTCCTTGCTTCACAGGAAAATACCATTATTTCTTTTACCTTACATCTACAAATTTTCATATCTAAGTTCATTCTTTTTAGCGTTCCATACCAAATATCCTATATAACCAATTGCTTTTCTCTTATAGAGTTATGCCATTAACTGAGCACATGGATATTTAAAAGGATAAGATGACATAATGAACTGATTCTTTATAAGTTTCAGATACATCTGACTTGATTAAGAACTTTAAGATTTTTAAGTCATATCTTAGTGAAAATTTTACATCAAACAACTAAATTAGCTTCAGATTTTAATATTCAGCATGAAACAAAACGGAGAGCTACTGATATCAGAAGATTTAAAGCAAATTAAGATACTAGAAGCATAATAGAAGAATTAAGACATCGAAAAAGACTGAGAAATGTGTGATCGAATTAATATGAGCCAACTAAAGGTGCAATCTTAGTGTTATGTAATATAAAAGTAGAGGCATTCAATTACCCTAAAGTTATAATCTCAGGGACTAAATCACTAAGATAAGAATATAGAACTCAGAGAAGCTGATAAATGCCGTATAGATTAAATAAAACATTTTTGGAATTTAAATCTGAAATTAAAAAGTGTAAAGAAGAAAATTTTTCGGAAGTACCAGGTATTATATAAATAACTTTGAACTGAGAACCCAATTATGGGCTAGTAACTGGCAGTCTATCTATAGATCGATTTGCAAATTAATTTAAGCATTTAAAGGGTATAGAAAAAATATCCCTTATAGCATAAACTAATATGATACTGATATGAAACTATATCAAATGGGAAAAAGAACTAAGTAATTAAAGGAATATAATTCAACGATTAAATCCTCAATATCAACAAAGAAAATAACGATAAAATAAAATCTATCAGTAAGACTAATTCAAAACCTTTTTCTTTACGATCATAAGCGAGACCATGTACAAAGTAACTAAAAAATAGTAAAAATAAGATTGGCAATTCTAACAATTTTCAAAGGAAGAGAAGCAAACTAAAAAGAAATATTAAATCTATTTAATTAATAAATCTGTAGCAAATAAAGAGCGTATTATACATACATCAATAAAAAGAACTATGAATCAATAATCTAAATAATGCTGGACTTTTATAAATTTAGTAATTTAATTAAGTTAAATATATTTTCATATTAAATAAAAGAGGGAATTATATTTAAAAGTAAGGTATTCTAATTATCTACTCAAGTATATAGTTATTAATTATCTGCTTATGGCTATATTGATTATTTATCTACATCTCTTTGAAATATTAAGGTAGGTTTAAAAAGAAAATTCTAAAGTCTTTATTTAAAGGATTTGATAATTAAAGATGATATGTAATTAAAGGATATCTTAAAATATCTAAATACATTGAAGTAAAAAGGAATATTCTGCAAGTATAATAACTAAAATCAGTTTTAAACTTAGACATATTTTTGCTTCTGTACTATTCAAATCAACAACTTCTAGATCAATCAATAGAAAAATTGCAAGTGTTCAATAACTTAAATTAGATTATCTCTTTTAGTAATCTGATTAAAGATGAGCTATAAAATTAGCTGATATATAATATTTATTAATAGCAGCATCTAGTACTTAAAATATAAACTCATAAAGCTGTAAATAATGCTTAAATAGAGACTAGTTATTAAGACTCTATATCTATTTATTTTATAATTATTAAACACTATATAAAATTTAAATATGCTTCAGCTATTAAAATTAAGCCATCTATTATATAAAATTAAGCTTCCAGTTACTAAAATTGATAGTTGACTGTATTTATTTAAGATAAAGTTATTAATTATAAATCCTTTAATCAATTTTACCTATGATGGTCATTTTGCTAAGCTGAACATTATCAGATATTTAATATGTTTAATCATTTTACATCACTCTAGAGTATTTATCTGACACTTTTAATATCTTCTTTCTCTTTTATTACTCATCTAGTGAAATGAAATCTATTGAAGCTTATGTTAGCTATATCGACATTTATGGCTTTAATATGTTCTGAATAAGTATAAAATAAATAGCCCCATTTTATGCTTGCTAAGAACATAAGGAAATAGGAGTTTGAAATAGGAATATTAAAAAAGAATGAGGAATTTGATGAAAAATAAGCTATAAATATGTATAAGTGTTCGTAAGTAAATTACTCATGAACAGGCTACTAGGTAAAAATAAAATAGAAATAAAATTGTTAACCGAGAAAGCAAGAAAACCATATAATCAGATTCTTTTTTGCTTCCTTCTTCCGAAACTTCTTACTCTTTTTCTTCTTCATTATTTTGAAGCAATATATTAGAGAATGTTCTACCACTAGAAAATCATTCTTAACTCGACAGAGATATTGAAGTTCTAACTTCACTAATAGAACTTAGACAGGAAAATGAGCTTTAATTTTATAAAGATGTAGTGCTATTTGCTTGCCTAATTCTTTCATTCTCTTATTCTAGGGGAGCAAAACTATCTTTTGCCAAAACTTATTTCTTAGGTATGTTTCTCAAATTATTAAATTTTTATTTTTCTTTGGCTTTTTTGTGCAAGGAAAAGTCCATTATGAAGTCATAAGCTTTTTTCAATCTTATGCTTCTTATTATTCCATTTCTATCTAGCTTATATTACCAACTTTTGCCCCTAATTTTCTTTATTTTTATTATTATAGTGCTTAAACTTTATTGGCTTGCTTTTTTTAATTAAATTCTTGAGAGCTACTCCAGCTAGACTAGCTTTGATTGCTTCTTTCGTTTGGAGTGGAATATGAATCCTTTTTGATGAGTCTCTAAATTTAGTTTGGCTTATTTGTTTTGATTTAGATCCTCTAAATTTTCAATAAAAGACTGATCTGAATCTTTAAATCTTTCAGTAAAGACTGTTCCGTCAGCAGCATAGTAATCATCGCAAATTTATCTCATCTTTAAATGCTATAAGTTTTAAGTATCAGTACCCTCAAAGCTTTTTTATTCCTCTTTGCTTTTAAGCTTTTGCTAGGATCCTTTCTCCTAGTAACTCATCCATAACGAACACGCCTACCCTTATTTGCCCAAGAAAAGCTTCTTTTTCTTACCCTCTAACCCCAAACTCTCCTAATTTCTTCTTATAGATATGCGTTGTTGAATTTCATCTGTATCTTTCTTTCACGTTTTTAATTATAAAATACCTAAAATTTAAATTTTAGTGAAGGTTTAATTAAATTAATAACTTATTAATAATTTCTTGCTAGCTATATGCTAAATATGAACTATAAATTAAAGGTAATTTAATTATTAAACGTTTACATTATATGAAAGTATGCTGGTAACTTTCATGATAGAGAGTGATGCCATTTAGCTTATAAATAGCTAAGTGAATATTACTAGTATCTAAGTATTACTGTAAAAAGGATATAGGAGGTAAATTGTATTTTGAGTTGATTCATTAGTCTGAATAATAAACAACTGATATAAAAATGATATTTTACTTTCAACGAGTATTAAAAGAATGGCTAAGAGAGAGATAAAAAAATATCATATTTAGTCAAATTTTAAAGACCAGCAGCTCTAAGAAGTAGAAAAGTTGATACACTAGTAAGGATAAAAAATTTGAGATGAAGCTTCAAGTAAGGGAAAGAATATTTAAATAAATAAGCTGAGCATTATATGAATAGAGTAAGAGAGGCATATTAGTAAATGAGAGATATTGATAATGCTTAGGGTTTGGAATTATCTATTAAGAGATTTTAATTAATTTTTTATCTTTAAGTATTAATTTTGAGCTATTTATATGTTTAAATGATATAAACATTTTAGAAATTAATTTAAAAAAGTATTGAAACAGAGTAACTTTAGTAAACTATATCAAAATCTTCATTGTAAACCCATAAAAATATTGATAAAGATAACTCGTATTGCTTATGAAAAGCATGATGATTTGAATACTCTCTATTAGCAAGGAACTTTAGCCTGATATTATTACAAATAAAATATTGCCAAATTATCTTATAAAATATATAAAAATAAGCAAAATCTTAATATGAATCATATTCTACTAAATACAAATTTGTTGTCTAAAGTTATTCTTATATTTCTTTTATTAATTTCCTAAGTAGAAATGCAAACTTTAATTAATTTCAATAAATGATAATTAAGCCCCTTTTACATATCTTATAAGCATCAAATGTATTTCACTTGACTTTTATACTTTAAAGCTATTTTTCTAGCAAGATTGGTTATAATTATTCTTAATAGTATGAATATTAGCTAGATAATATACTAAGTAGATATCTATTTATTACAAAAGAATATTTTATTAAGCTTAATATAAAAAATAGAGTATCTTTGTTCTTAAATCTTTAGATTAAATATTAGTTCTAGTTACTATCATTTTCTTTATATTCAGGTTTAGATTATGATAGAGACATGTATGGTTAGCTTAGGTTTAGTATATTATGGTATTTTATTTAAATTTATTGATATTAATATAACTATGATTAACTTACTAGCTAGCAGGATCTAAAAAAGATCTCACTAATTATATGTGAAGGTTAATTTCTATTGTAAGTTTACTTAGAAGATTCTTAAAATATAATACTTCGACATAGCAATTCTTTTAGCAATATAGATATCAAGTTCTCATATGAAATGTGAGATTACTTGGTGAAATATAAAAATACCACTGAAAAGCTGAGACTAAAATAAGTTCTTAACTTATTTTTTCCAGAAACTTAAAAAAGATTTTAAATTTCTTTGTTTGTGATAAGTCTAACAAAATAAATTATTTATCCATTTAATTAATAATTTAGTCTTCATAAGATAAGACATTATCAAGCTATATTAAAATGATAAGTATAACTTATCCTTAAGTTTATGCTATTTATTAAAATATTAATTATTGCCATGCCAGTTTCTATTATTTTACCCTGTCAATAGCTATACTTCCAGAACTGTCATATCTTTTTGAGTTTTACTTAGGTACTTCTTGCAATTTGCTCTTGATCTTGCTTCTTATATTAGTTGTTTTTTGAAATAGGTAAATGATGATAGTAGAACTTAGATATTTGTGTATATATTTCTAACTAAAATAGTAATTTAATGATATCTAATAATAGTAGCTTATACTACTAGATACTTATATAAATATCATTGTTTAAAGAATCTTTTTTAATTATTAGCTATATATCATTATTTTATTTTCCTATGTCAGTCAGATAATTTATCTGCTTTTTCGATACCTTCAATATAGGAATTACTAGACCTAATACTCTGCTATTATCAGGTTTATTTTAATTGCTTTTAGTAGTAAATCAGAGTCAGTCCTTTAGTCTATTCCTGATAAATGTTAAAATAATGATGTTGGTCTTAAAGACTCAAGCTAATTAGAGTAAAATCATAGATATGCTAAATATTAATTTTCTTACCTTAAAGGTTAAACTTTTTAGTGGCTCTAGAGTCTAGAAATTCAAGAAACTTAGTTTAAAATCTCAGACTCTGAAACTAAATTTAAGATTCCTAGAAATATGAAAAATATTGCTAAGAAAGTTAAATTTTTTTGATTAGAAGTGTAGATCATAGTTTATAACTGAAAAATAAAGATAAAGGAATAGAATCAAAATTATTAAGATCAGGATCTCTTATACTAGCAAGTCATAAGTAATAAAAGCATTAAATGGTAATATATAAGAACTAGGGAAAAGGTTTATTAGATTCATTTATATAGAATTAGAAGCTTAAAATTAAGAATCTAAAAGGAAGCAAATTTAAGTTATATCAAGTCTAAAATTAACTTTAAAAATAGCTTCTATCAACAGTAGATACAAATTTTACTTCAATAGGTATTAAATAAATAATTTAATCCTTATCTTAAGCAATCATAAAGTGTAGCTATAATAAGGCAACTAGAGTAAATAAAAAAACTAAAATATTAAAAATGAGAAATATAAGCTTGATATGTATAACTATATTTTATAATAAATACTTCCTAGTTAATCTGACAAAAGGAATAAATGTATTATAAAATATTCCTTGATATTTCTTTTTAAATTGATATTTAAAACTATATTAATTGAGGTTCTAGAGTTAATTTACAAAGTGCAGGATAAATATAGTTTAAATATAATAAAGGGTCTATATGTGTATTATCTAGATTCTTGTAACTAAACTAATATAAAATAATCAGCAGGAATCTAAGCTATTAGTCTTGTAAAATATCTACAATCTAATTTGCATATTTTGGTTAAGAATAACTTACTATAAAGTATATAAAAAGGTTAAGTTACCATTTGCTTATTTTATTATAAAAAGGGTAATAAATATAGCTATTAAGCTTTGCTTTATATAAAAAGGCTAAGTTTATAAGAACATCAAGTTGCAGTATTTAAATTATAAAAATCATATTTAAAATATTAGAGAAGATGGGTTTGCTTTTAGTCTAATAGATATATAATAATAATAAATGAAATAGAGCTTTAGTTATTAACTTTAGAATGAGTAGTTTAGTTAAGTTATTAGTTTGTAAGATCTACTAAGGGAATATCTTTTAGTTAAAACAGAGAAGAATAGCAATAAAAAGGCTTAAGATTTTTCTATAATTAACGCAATTTGAGTAAATAATCAAGTAAGAAAAATCCCAAATTTATATACCTTATAGAGTTTTATAATGATCAGTGAGAATCTGATTGATTCTAAAAGAAGCATGAATCTTATAAATTTATTTATCTTAAAGTGTAAAATTATTGTTCGTAATCTATTTACTCAAACAGGTATATATCTGTAATCAGCTATTTAATATTTATTGCGCTTAAAGATAGTGTTGTTAGAGATTCTGATTTAAGTTGGAAAATTAGAAGTAAGAAAACGTTATCGTGATCTTAATGATCAATATGAAATAGCTAAAGATAATTAAGATAATAAAAAATATTCTAGTACAATTAAAGGAATAAATATATTAATTAGGTTATAGATGCAATTAATATAACTTAAGATTCAGATATTTTAATTTATGCAAAAGACAAAATTTAGCTTTTAAATTAGACTCTCATAGTCACTTTAAGTAATTTTTATTTTGCTAGTTGAAATAATTTGCTTGAAATTTCCTTAAAGCACTTCTTTTTGGAATTAGGAAGGTTTTGCTTGTATTTTAAAAGAATACAGTTAGGAGTTAAATGATAGCAATCAAGATATTTTATCAATTCATAAATTTTTGAAAAAATCCTACAATGCGGCTGGCACCTAATCCATCAAGATAAGACTGAAAAAGACTGAGTACAAAGCAAGATAATGTAGTCAAATTCATTCATACCTTTGAAAATAAACTCAATTGGAACTTCCTTGGCCTCTAATCTATATTAGGCCTGTTATTAATTCAGTTCTTCTAATACACCAAGCAATTTTAATTCCCCTTCTAATTTTAAAATTTAAATATTTTCTAAGAAAACTTAAATGGAAAAATAAAGCTAAGCAAGGTATAAATTTATAAAATAAAGCCACCAAAAAATTTTTATATACAAGCTCAAGTAAAAATAATTTAAGCCTAATTAACCCCTATTTAATTAACATTTTACCATCTAGAAATTAATTTAAAGCTATTAAGCATTTATTAAGTATGCTACTCATTTAATCTCATAAGTATATCTGTCACTTTATTAGTAGTAAACTTTAGAATTACTTAGATATAGTTGTTCTAGTAAAATATGCTAGTTAAAAAAGTATAATAAATTAAATTTTTTATCATAATTGATCAGGTAAAATATATAAGAGAATATATAAAATGACTTATTGACTAACTTAAAAAGACATAAATTAAGAAATATAATAATAGAGTTTTAAAGATAAAATAGCATTAATATTCATAACTTTAAACTAAAGATTTATATTAAATCTAATCTGCTATTTAAAAATTAAGTTTAATAAGCTAGAAAATAAATGCTTAGCTTTATTTTTAAATGTAACTTTAAATTATTTTAAATTAAATAGTAGTTAGAGCAAATTTATTTATAGGCATCAGTTCTCAAATTCGTATAGATGGTATATTGACTATTTATTTCCCTAAAAATAAAAAAATGAATTTCCTTCTATTTCTAGATCATGCGTAAATTGACTTATCTGAACTTGTTAAGAAGAGGCAGGAAAAATAGCAAATTTAGGATTTTATAGATGTAAATATTAAGTGGAAGGAAAATATTACTAAAAGAGGTTAGATGAATAAAATGCTTAAGTGGATAAAGATGATGATTTAATAAAATTTGGCGAGTAAAGAAAATAGTAATGTAAGTGGAAGTATTTAAATATTTGGGTTATTGAACTATCTTTTATAGGAATATAAATTATAAGGTATTTTAACGTCTAAAGTTTACTATTTTTATGAGTGTAATGATTTGTTAAGATTGCATTTATTAATTTGCTAGCTTTATGCTATAGAATAATTTTAATAGCATTTTATAATATACTCTTACCTTAAATAAATAAATGTTCTATCTCATTTATTAATAAACTAATGAAGCATTTGTTATAAAATAAATTTAAAAGCATAGATATCAGTTAATAGATATTATATTTCTATAAGTTATAAAATTAATAAAGCTGAACATTTTTAAAAGGAAAATTAACTCTTCTAGTCAAAATCATAAATATCAACTGCTATCTCATTATTTCAACAAAATGAAACATAAAGTAAATTGATGCTACTTTTAAGAGATAAATATATAAAGTAGACATTTTTTATTATATAATCATTTTGCTATTCAAGTAAGTTAGATTAATTTCGAGAATATTTATCTATAATGCGCTAATTATATAATAAATTATACATTAAATGATTGGATAAATTTTAATTATTTAAGTGATCTTCATATCCCTTTAAATGCATAATTGCCGAGACTCTATCGTCTTTGAAAAATTTATCTTCTGATCAGTTTTCAAGCAAGCCAAATTTCGGCATTTAGGTCATAAATATGTTTTAATTAAAAATTTGAACGGAAAGATATTTTCCAGAGTTCAACTTTATTTTTTTACATATCATTTTAATTATCATCAACTACATAAAACAAAGAATTACGTAATATAAAATATAAATGCTAAAGTATATGTCACTATTATTTATGGGCCCCATTACTAAAATAGTTTAGATACAATTATTTAAGTTGATAGTTTTTAAATTTCGATACAATCAAAAGTTAGCTCATCATGTGTTCCAAACTCTCTGAAATAAAATCCATTAGTTACCTGCTTAGACATATCTATTTCAACTTTGATGAAAGTTGCATCATTTGGAATTATTTCTTTTGGTATAATTGTTGCAAAATACCTTGAATATATTTTTCCATTATGATGTCTCGCAATTGGATTATCATATCCATCGTAAAAACCATCCACTTCAACGTCGTTTACCCTCACCTGGGTACAACAATTATCATTCCAACTGTTATTATGGCTCACCCAATAAAGCATCTTATTATTTTTAGAAGGGATTACCGGAACATACAACACCCCAACTGTGTTTACAGCAACATATGCTAATTGATCTTAGTTCCAAAGATTATGTGCTATCACTCCACTTCCACCATTTAAGTTCAATGAGTATGCACCTGCAGGATTGTAGGCAATCTTCCAAATGTTCAATCCAAAGGCAATCCCTGATATCCAAAATCCTGAGGTAGTATTTGCTTTTGAGACCATCGCAACTTTTCCATTTCTTTTGACTGGGATTGGCATCCATAAATGAGTGGCATATCCTCCATCTGCTGATGTTCCTTTTGGGGATATTCCATTTAAATGTCTATTCCCAGCGTAAAACCTACCGATTTTTTCTTTAACTCCATCTAAAAAGTAAATTGAGACATCAGTAAATCTGTCATTCAACACTCTAATCCAAAGCAAGTCAAATCCCTCAGGTATACTCACCTCAGCTCCATTACCATCACTCTCATTTCCCCCAAAATTAATCATAGTAGTATAGTTCCATTTATTTTTGGTCCCATAAGAAGTTGCGTCATATGCCCCTCCTCCAATTCTTCTCAATACAGACTCATCCCTTGCTGTAAAAACGTCCTGGTAAATTTTACAATTTTTCCTGCAAAACATATTCTGACTATAAAATGTAAAATATTTCTCAATTTTCTGAACTTTGCGTTATAAATTGAAAAGTTTCATGCCTAATTCTTCAACGACAATATTAGGCTTTACTGTTTCTTTTGATAGAGTTGCATTGAAATGCAATGTAATATATTCATTCAGTGTCCAGCTTATTGCCAATGTAATGCTTTCTTCGTTTTCGACAAGGTTAAAACTTGTTTGATTAATATTGAGACTAAGAAAGTCATACACTGTGCTCAGTTCTTTTATGGCCATCCAACTTGGATCTTTATCCAACAAAAAAGTTTTGTCAAACTTCTTTTCGAATGTAATTGTAAAAAATTTGACCAGACGAACCGTAAATTGTTCACCCTTTAAAATACAATGATAATGGTAAGTTCTCCCATTTGTATTAATTTCTGTTTCTCTTCTCAGTTCAGGTTCCATATTTATTTACATATTTTAATGTTATTTTATAATAAATTATTTTATATTATGATCAAGATTGATTAGATTGGTTATATTTATGGTAATAATTAATTTTATTTAGTTATTATGTTGAATTTCAAAATTATTTTTTACTTTTATGCTAGCAATAAGTTCTTCTTCTGCCATCAGCTTTTTGCTTGTTTCAAAATTTTTGGTTCCCAGAAACATCTCTTAAACCAATTTACCTTCACACAGATTTAGGAGATCATGTGCCTTTGTCACTTGAGGTATTTTCGGATCACTCAAAGATGGAATTACATCAAGTTCTCTATATACGGTCAGCTACTCTGACATATATAGTCTGAATCCTCATCTTTCTTTTGCTTTACACTCTTCTTCGAACCTTCTCTCTTTCTCATCTTCTTCAATTCTGCTTAGTTTCACATCTTTTTAAAGTAATCTAACTTTCTTGTTTTTTTGGAATTCTTTCTCGGATAAAATATCAAGAGGGTAACAACAGGCTCTTTTTTAACAATCAGCTTAATATTAAACTTTTTTTTATCTTCTTCATCAAATTCTACTAAATCTATAAATTTGTAATGAGCCTTACTCAGAAATTGATTTATGTAATTAGGAATTATACATTTGCTCTAACAAGATAAATGTATTCTAATTCCTAATTTCTCAAGCGAGATTATCATAGAAGAAATCGAACAATTAGAGGAAGAATAGTAGTACAAGATTAGTAGATTTCCAAGACTGTTGATATACATTTTTTAAACATGATTAATACGTGGCAAACCAAATAAGGCCACGTTAATAAATTATGTATCACCTGACAGTAGATTTTATTAGGTTATAATTATTTAATTTGATATGTTCCACACTTTCTAAATGATTTTCGTATTAAAATGATAATATCCATCATATGCATGAATTATTCTAAAGCATTTAGGTCATAAATATGTTTTAATTAAAAATTTGAACGGAAAGATATTTTCCAGAGTTCAACTTTATTTTTTTACATATCATTTTAATTATCATCAACTACATAAAACAAAGAATTACGTAATATAAAATATAAATGCTAAAGTATATGTCACTATTATTTATGGGCCCCATTACTAAAATAGTTTAGATACAATTATTTAAGTTGATAGTTTTTAAATTTCGATACAATCAAAAGTTAGCTCATCATGTGTTCCAAACTCTCTGAAATAAAATCCATTAGTTACCTGCTTAGACATATCTATTTCAACTTTGATGAAAGTTGCATCATTTGGAATTATTTCTTTTGGTATAATTGTTGCAAAATACCTTGAATATATTTTTCCATTATGATGTCTCGCAATTGGATTATCATATCCATCGTAAAAACCATCCACTTCAACGTCGTTTACCCTCACCTGGGTACAACAATTATCATTCCAACTGTTATTATGGCTCACCCAATAAAGCATCTTATTATTTTTAGAAGGGATTACCGGAACATACAACACCCCAACTGTGTTTACAGCAACATATGCTAATTGATCTTAGTTCCAAAGATTATGTGCTATCACTCCACTTCCACCATTTAAGTTCAATGAGTATGCACCTGCAGGATTGTAGGCAATCTTCCAAATGTTCAATCCAAAGGCAATCCCTGATATCCAAAATCCTGAGGTAGTATTTGCTTTTGAGACCATCGCAACTTTTCCATTTCTTTTGACTGGGATTGGCATCCATAAATGAGTGGCATATCCTCCATCTGCTGATGTTCCTTTTGGGGATATTCCATTTAAATGTCTATTCCCAGCGTAAAACCTGCCGATTTTTTCTTTAACTCCATCTAAAAAGTAAATTGAGACATCAGTAAATCTGTCATTCAACACTCTAATCCAAAGCAAGTCAAATCCCTCAGGTATACTCACCTCAGCTCCATTACCATCACTCTCATTTCCCCCAAAATTAATCATAGTAGTATAGTTCCATTTATTTTTGGTCCCATAAGAAGTTGCGTCATATGCCCCTCCTCCAATTCTTCTCAATACAGACTCATCCCCTGCTGTAAAAACGTCCTGGTAAATTTTACAATTTTTCCTGCAAAACATATTCTGACTATAAAATGTAAAATATTTCTCAATTTTCTGAACTTTGCGTTATAAATTTAAAAATTTCATGCCTAATTCTTCAACGACAATATTAGGCTTTACTGTTTCTTTTGATAGAGTTGCATTGAAATGCAATGTAATATATTCATTCAGTGTCCAGCTTATTACCAATGTAATGCTTTCTTCGTTTTCGACAAGGTTAAAACTTGTTTGATTAATATTGAGACTAAGAAAGTCATACACTGTGCTCAGTTCTTTTATGGCCATCCAACTTGGATCTTTATCCAACAAAAAAGTTTTGTCAAACTTCTTTTCGAATGTAATTGTAGAAAATTTGACCAGACGAACCGTAAATTGTTCACCCTTTAAAATACAATGATAATGGTAAGTTCTCCCATTTGTGTTAATTTCTGTTTCTCTTCTCAGTTCAGGTTCCATATTTATTTGCATATTTTAATGTTATTTTATAATAAATTATTTTATATTATGATCAAGATTGATTAGATTGGTTATATTTATGGTAATAGTTAATTTTATTTAGTTATTATGTTGAATTTCAAAATTATTTTTTACTTTTATGCTACCAATAAGTTCTTCTTCTGCCATCAGCTTTTTGCTTGTTTCAAAATTTTTGGTTCCCAGAAACATCTCTTAAACCAATTTACCTTCACACAGATTTAGGAGATCATGTGCCTTTGTCACTTGAGGTATTTTCGGATCACTCAAAGATGGAATTACATCAAGTTCTCTATATACGGTCAGCTACTCTGACATATATAGTCTGAATCCTCGTCTTTCTTTTGCTTTACACTCTTCTTCGAACCTTCTCTCTTTCTCATCTTCTTCAATTCTGCTTAGTTTCACATCTTTTTAAAGTAATCTAACTTTCTTGTTTTTTTGGAATTCTTTCTCGGATAAAATATCAAGAGGGTAACAACAGGCTCTTTTTTAACAATCAGCTTAATATTAAACTTTTTTTTATCTTCTTCATCAAATTCTACTAAATCTATAAATTTGTAATAAGCCTTACTCAGAAATTGATTTATGTAATTAGGAATTATACATTTGCTCTAACAAAATTTAATTAAATTTTCATAGCATTATATGTTTTCAAACAATACATTAAAGCCTGTTAAATCGCATTCTAAGCTTTCAAACGGTCTTATTATTTTATTCGGGTCATTTTTTTCCGGAAAAGATAGAATGTTACAAAAGGCGTTGGAGGATTCTCAATTTCTTTTAATTATCCCTGTATTAAAAGACATTATATAATTTTGTGAAAAATTCGTGTAAAACCAAAATTAAACAGGATTTTAATTATGCCTCGTACAAATGAGATATATACAGCTAATGCAAAGAAAGTTGATAAATTCTCTCTTATTTCATTTGTTGGCATTTGGTTAGGCTAATATTTCCAAAATAAAAGCCACAGCTAAACTGTGCTGCAAGTATTCCACTAATATTTCCCCTCATTTAAAGAAAGGCAATGAAAGGATTACGCATGCCAGGAATTAATAGAATCTTATGAGTGTAAGCAGCCTGAGACGAGCTTGTAAGATAATATTTCTCTTAAGTTCTTGTCAAAAATTGATATAAAACGTTTTTGACATCAGCAAGATATAACTTTTCTAAAAATAAAGTATCTTAGTATTAAAAACCTATTCATCAGCTCAATTCCCGGATTTTTGAGAAGATGATTTTTCAATGATAATAACTTAAATGTTTAGATCCAGGGCGCATGATGCTTAAGCAATGAGTCTAGCTTTTCTCTTGTGGTTATGATTAAGTTATATTTTGCAAGATAGGGCTCAGTTATCTCAATACAACCAATAAAAAGAGCAAATTTGGCAAAATATTCAAATTTTATCTTAAATTCCTTGTAATTTTTAGATGCAAATGCCTCTAATGGGACAATACAAAGCTTCTTTCCTTTTCCTTAAATCAGAGATGTAAGTGATTTAATTTCTGTGGCCAATTTTTTTTTGGATGCAGTTGTTGTTTACACAAGGAGATGCTTTTTTTTCGATAATTCTGCTTTTATTGCCTCCATTTGTGTTTGCCTTAGCTTCTGAATTTTTTCTTTTTCATGTACTTCATTAAGTTTTTTTGGAATCATTTTCTTAATCTACTCATGCTTCATAAGCAGAAAGATATATTGGATATTATAAACTAATTTTTAGGGATGATTCACTGTTTCTTGTAGCCTATCTATTGTAAAGTCAGCAATTTACTTGAGATTAACAACATCTTCTTCATTGTATTTAAAGAGAAGCTTTACATAATACTCATCTTCCTGTTGCCTGATACATTATCTATAAGCCCACATGATCACCGCCATAAAAATTTTATTATCTTTTTTCATTGCATTCCTAGTTACTTTCAATCACTTTAAGGCCGCCTAATTACCCTACTCTCCTACTTGTTGCCTTTACAACAAAGAATGGGATTTAGGCAGTATATCAGGATCTTTCTTTTTTAGGAAAGGTATTCCAATAGATTCTCCATTAAAGGTAATAATAAGGCTATATTTGCTCAATTCCTGATTTAATGCAAAAAGATTGAGATTAATGCCTTTAACATTGTCTTTGTATCAATCCCATCAAGTAAATCAATGTCAGTAAGCTCATCATACTTAAGAACGTCTGTTGATTCTATGCCAAGGAAAGCAACCCTATTCCTATAGAATTCATTCAATCTCCATGTTTTAGTCATATGAAGCTTGTCAGCAAGTTAGTCTGAGTTTAGAATATTGAGATTTTTTTTGCTTCCAAAAACTTTCTGTCATATTAACTTTTACGGGTATTTGACAATCCCTTTACCTTGTCTCTTGCAATAAAATCATCTCAGTTTGATATGCGGAAACAGTATTTATCCATTTCTAGAAAAAATAACTGTTTATTATTATGGTAAATTGTCTAAGTGACAATGAACAGATCATTTTGGGCGAAGCCTTAGTACATCGAGGTTGCCTGGATGCTAGAATATCCTAGTAAGAATTGAGTTGAGCTAGCATCATACCCATTCTTAGTAAGATAAGCTGCAAAGGTATGCTTTAAGGTATGAGGATGTACATACTTTTCAATAACAGCACTTAAGACAGCTGCTCGATAAATTTGCTGCACATTCCGAACATAGGATGCCCATTTCTTCTCGAGAAAAGCAATGAGCTATTACTATTCCTCTTATACTCCTTTATTTTATCCTCAAGGCTGTCTGCAATGGCAAACAATATTCTTGCTATATTTGCCTTTACATTCTCATCTAAATCCTTTCTTGAGGTCAAGATTAACCATTTTTAACTTAATAATCTTATTTACTTTAAATCCTGCTGAATAGATAAGTTTTACAATAAGTTTGTGCTTTGGATTATCAATAGTATTAAGCAAGACCTTTATTAAAAAATTAGGTAGCACTTTTGGTATTTCTAATAACATATCCTGAGCAAGAGACTTTTATGGAATTTCTTGATATTGAAAATTTAAGGCTGCTCATATGCACATTTAATGTATTTCTCGGGAAATTTCTGCCAACTAATCTATCAAGAAAATCCTTTATAGCTATCATATAAATTTCAATAGTATCCTTTGGATATTGTATAAATAATCTTTGTATACAATTAAGATAGGTTGTGATTGCTCGGATACTTAATCCTCTTCTGAGAGTCTACTTTCATATTAATTAAAAAATATCCATTTTACTGTTATCCAAACAAAACTAGTTTAAATGACTCACATATTCATCTATTATAGTTACTAGGAATAGAAAACTTTTAGTTTAATCGGATTCATAAGCAAAATTATATTTTGTTCAAGTAGCGCAATTTTAATATTCTTAGGAAATGAAGATATCTCTGTACCTGTTGAAATTAGCTTATTAATTGTGGGAATGGTACTGATGGAAACATCAAAACTTAGATTGCTTGAATAAAAGGTTTCCTGCGTTGTTAATTTCTCAGGTAACTTCGCTTTCTTCAAATATTTCCCTTTTTATTAGTTCCAGTACTCAAAAACTATCGCTTTTGGTGCGAATTCGCGAGAGAGAGGGGCATAACTTCGTTATATTCAATATTACTCTGAATTTTTCTCTATTGCGTGCTATAATAATATAAAATTTCTCGATAACTGGCAGCTGACTGATTTCGAGGGAAAATATAAAAAATTTTATTCCACTTACCACAACCCTCTATTTCGTAGGGGCATCTAGCGAATAACCAAATGAAAACTCAAAATTTAAACCAGGGGAATATCAGCCTGGCTGCATTGTATACAAAGGACTAGGAACTTTTGATCGACCTTATCTTTCATTAGCTGAAGCTTTAGCAGAAGGTGTTTAAAAGAATTATGTTAAGATTCTTTTAACAAATGAAACTCATTATTTAGATGAACTATAATAAGGAAAAATTTCAATGGCTCCTGACAGTTTTACTAGCTACTTTTTACTCCTAAAGTAAACTAAAGACTAAAAGCTTATACAAGTAATTTAAGCAATTAACTATTTAAACTCTTTATTGCTTTCAGTATCCAAAAAACTAAATTTCAGACTTAATTAAATTTACTTTTGATCCTAAAGAAAGAACTAAAATTCTTTTCGTGTGAACAGATATTCAATTTTTTTTCTTTTAAAGCCACTTAAAATTTGAGAACCTAATATTAGAAATTCACACATTTGCATTAAATATGAATCTCCCAAATGTGTATTGCTACAAAAATGATAAGTGATCCTGTAATATATATGCAGGAACTTCCTTTTCGAGAGATGATCCTTTTTCTTTACTTGATAAATATGGTTATTCATGAAGTTTAGCAACAGATATTTTAAATAACCTTATTTTTTTGGAAATGAATGTCTGAAAAATACATAATCTCTGATAATGATCATTCAAGGAAAATTGAGTTTAAATAATGTTTGGTTTCATCAATTTTTCTAAGTATCATTGTAATTACATTGAATGATAATGATAGTAAATAACTAAAAGCAGTAGGTATAGCTCTACTTGTATGTTTGGGTCTCTTACTATGCAGTCCAACCCTATAATCTTGTAATTTAGAATTTAATGACACAAATTTTTAGTTTCTTGATTCATGAAAGTATTTCGTTAGCATGTATTGAGTATTAGAGCACGAATATTTGATTGTGGAAGTCTAAAATTTAATAGAGGGAGTGAAATAAATGATTTCCATAATTTGGATTAAAAAAGTGGAGATTAAAACTATGCAGGAATTGTGTCTCCTGGGTTTTTAAAATATAACCAGACTCAACTAATCTAAATAAACGAAGCTACCTTCACTAAAGCTTAATTTGATCATACTTATAAAACTATTTATACAGTGAAATTGAAGCTATCCTTTTGATTCAGAACTGTAAATTATTTAGCAGGAGATTTGAATGACTATTATTAAGATATTTAAAACTAAGATACTTGGTATGAGAGTGATTTGAATGGCACCTAATAAAGAGCAGCAATAGAAGGCTAAAATGGTTAGTAAAATGGGTATTTAGCTATAACTTAGTTACATCAATAATTTGAGAAGTTAACTTTAAGTGATACTGAGCAGCAATATATTGAGCCATAATTAGAGTTTTTTCTGTGGCTTGTGTCTATAAGATGACAATTTTGGAATAGTTGAAGATGTAATATTTGAGTAAATAAGAATGGTAGAAGATATTAAGATGACTAATTGTAGCTTTTGCTATAACTAAATCTGAATGAATAACTGATTAACTCAAAATTGAGTTGAAACAGATTTTGGCTATATTAGTTGTTGAATTATAGTTAACTCTGCATATCTATTTTAATATATTTTCTGATAACTATAATGAAAGAGGTGGAGGAATGATAGTAAACTGAGTATAGGACTGCATAAGGAATGATAAGGCGCAAGAATTGTAATTTATAGCCTTGAATGGAAATTAAGTTCTGGTAATAAGTGCTGATAACTAATTGCACATTTTCCTAAACTAGCAGTTTAAATAATAAAGACTAGCTATATAATAATTAGATAAACTAGAATGCTTAATGTAAATGGAAAAACTTAAACTGCCTCCTTTAAAATTGAGAACACTTTTTTAATGGAAAATATAGGTTGAATGGCAGCTGCAGATTTGAAACTAGCCAGGATGCATAATATAGTAAATTTGTAAATAATAAACAGTAAATTTTAGGGAAGCAGCGGAAAATAAATTTGTAGTTTCTAAATTTTGGATAGAATGTTATTAAGGATTGATAGCAAAATTAGAAATTCTGAATTTTCTAACTAAACCTCTACAAAATATTTGATTGCTTTGTAAAATTGGAATTATTTATAGTTCATATTAGTAAAGTTTAAGTACAATACTCTAATAAACCAAAATTCCAGCTTTATTAATGGGATCAAACTCTCTGAATTAAGTTTGAGAAATATACTTAAAGTAGTGTGAATTCAGCTATAACATAGATACAGGCAATCAATTTAATTTTGCATACTTAATCTAGACAAAGTGGGATGCAGGATATCCAATAATAATAAGAACGGAAAACTGTACTTTCTTCAAGAATATTGGTTTGATTTTTGGTTTCCAAGATGTGAATTATGATGATAGAGACTGAATCTTTGAGCAAAACTATTACTATTAGACTTGTTTGGGATATTTTAGAAGTTTTGGATTTCTTAATTTGATATTTTTTGAAAGAACTAAAATGATAGAAAATACATCATAAGATGTTTTTACTTTGCTTTGAAGACGTAGAAGCTTAATTTATAAATGTAAGATTAGTTGGAAACACTGCCTATAAAAAAGGATAAATTTAGCTAGTTAATGTTAGAATGAATATATAAAACTCATCTTTTACTAGTAATTATGCTTATCAATATGCTGCTCTATATCATTCATTCTCCTCTATTCTAAGTAAAAAATTCCCTTTTTAATCAAAGCCAACCATACTTATATGCAGGCTCTTAGTAAGCGCAAAAGTCACTTAGCCAAATTTTGAGAATGTTTCTTGCAAATAATGCTTCTTTAGGAGGCGCTATTTACTTAACTTCAAACGCCTAGCTAATTTTATCTAAGTGCACGGCGTTTAATAACTCAGCTGATAAGCAAGGAGGCTTCGTATATGCTGAGTCAGAATCATAGATGTAGATTAAAGATTCGAATATATCTTGAAACTCCTGAAGGATCAGCTATATTTATAATATCTTCCCTTTCAAGCAATAAGATTTAAAATTCAGTTCTTACTAGTAATATAGCAAGCCTAGCTACTATTTATATGCTCAAATCCAAAATTTATAATCAACCTCTCAAAATAAAGTAAATAACTGTTTTGCACCAGTACTACCTATCATTTCAGTAAACCTTTCATAATTAAATACCAAACTAACCATCCTTTATTACTAACTGATACCTAACTATTTCCAATTCTTTAATTCTTTAAACCATATTCTTAACTAACAACCTCTAAAACAGTCTCTATATATTACCTATTTTACCACTGAGGGGAAATATGGAGAAGTCATTTTTGGAAATGATATCAATTTAAGTTCCTAGAGAAATAAGTACCAGAGCAATGATACTTATGGAAGTATTTACTGTAATAACTGCTAAGCTACATTGGACTAAGATTTCTTCGTAAACTTTAGCTTAAGATATGTTTATTTTATTTCTCCAGCGCTGTCACTTATAACTAGAACTACATTTAGAGATGGAGAAGGTTATAAAGAAGGAGGAGCTATTTATCTAGAAGAAAGTAAGGACATTACAATTTAAGATTCTATATTCTACAATATTACAGAAGCTTCTGGTAGATGCTTATTCATTACTAACGCTAATAATGAAAAATTTAACTTCATAAAAATCTTTAACTCTAACTTTAGTTAATGTAGTGCTTATCAAGATGAAGGTGCTATTTTAGTGCTACAGGTGAATGTAAGCATATCTATCAATACTTTTTATTAAAACTAAGCCAGAAAAAATGATAAACCTGATAAGCCCAAGGGAGGAGCTATCCGATTAGTGTGTTTTGACTATCTTTGGTAATTTAATTTATCTTATAACACTTTTTAGAATAATTAAGCCTTATAGGATGAAGATGGTGCAATCAGTTGGGCAAATAAAATTTCATATTTATATCCAGAAGTTACAGAATAAGAACTATTCTGCTAATATTATTTGAACAATTAAGCAAATATGGAAATTAAATAGCCTCTTAAGCTATTTTTTTTGGATATGTTATTATCTAATTAGAAAATATTTATAATATGATTCCTAAGTGTTTAAATGATAGATTGCTTTAAAAAACAGTAATAAATATATAAAACTAATAAAATACTTAAAGCACTTATGTAGAAATTTATGCTCCTGGACAGGCAAAAAATGAAGCCTTTCGTTTTATATTAATAGATTCATTTGAACAGCAAGTTTATACATCCCAATACATTGAACTTTTATTCTAAATTCAAGAGCAATTTAAAGACTAAGCTATTCTTTTTGGACAAGACTAATTTTTCTCTGACTAAGGATTATTTAATGTAAATGGTCAGATAATGCAAGTAACTTAAAGCTCTTATATTGGAATAGAAGCAGTTGTTAGAGAAATTAATGAAGAGTTTGATTAGTAAAATAATCCATTTTCATTCAAAAATTGAACTTCCTAAGTATTTACCATAAATTTAAGATATTGTATAGAAGGTGAAATTTATCAGTCTTCTGAAATCTGTTACGTTTGTGATTAAGCAAAATACTCTTTAGAGCTAAATGCACTTGATTGTGAATCGGGTCCAGAAGAAGCTGAATGCACATGAGGAGCTTGATATTTTCCTATAATCAGGATACTGAAGCAACAATGTTATAAAATATCCTAAAGCTAGCAGTTGCCTTGGAACAGACGTTCCTAGTTCTGATTTATTAGCAGACTAAAACTATCGAAGTGCTATTAACTGAAAAAGAGAATGTGCTGCAGGCTATACAGGTAATTTATGCAACTCTTCCTAATAAATTACGAAAGAGTAGGAAAAAATAAATGTGGACTTGTCCTGACTCTTAAACTAATATAATAAGAATATTCATTATTGTAGTAATCATATTGTAACTCTTTTTGTTATAATGGAAAGCACTGTAAGTACTACTAAGAGAGCTGAATAATTACATTCAGTATATTTCAAAATTTTAATGAATTACTTGTAGTTATCAGTGTAAACAGCTTCGTTTAAGTTTAATTTATCTGATTCAGTTATATCGCTATTCAGTATACAGAAGCAAACCGGAAATGCGAGCTCATCACTTTTCAGTTTTGATTGCTTTATATAGTCTAAATCTTAGGAGCAAGTTTATTAAGTGTTTTATAGAAAATTAATCCTAATGGCTCTTTAACAATTTTTATCTTGTTATTTAAACTATTTTTAGTTGCATTAAAAATTGTACTGTTTACAAAATGAATGGATAGGTAGCATAGTAGTTGGAGATATGATAAAAGGATGATATGAAAATATAAGTAATAAGAATGAATTAGTTTTAGGAGTTAGAGTTAAAATAGTAATAAAATGAATATAGAGAGATTATAATGATGAATTAAGTATGACATAGATATGATATCTATTAGATAGGTAATAATAATAGGTATTATTAAATATGATTGATATCTTGGGTATACTTAGTATATAAAGTAGTTAATTAGTTTAGTTATAATTAAGTAGTTAATAAGCTATTTTTATTAATAATTATTACTATTTATCTAAATAATGTTCTAAGTATTTTAATACTATAATACAGAGTATATTATACCAATCAGTTAGGAGTCTTATTACTATATTAGTTATAACATTTAATACCATATCAAATCATAGGTCTAAACCATATTTTAGTTAATCTTATAAAGCTATTATAGTTATTATAAGTGGGATACCAATTATTACCTTCATTACTTCCTATAATTCAATACTATCTAAAATTAATCCAAACTATCTACACTTAAACCAAACTAATACCTCCTTTTAACTATATCAAACCTTTACTAATACTAACTAATCAACAGAACCTAACAACATTCTAATTACTTCCAATATTACTACCAATATACCCACTAGTATTATAATAAAACTAATATATCACTTTAAATACTGCTTTCTACCTTTAACATTGCTCCTCTTTATTACCCTTTATTACATATTAACTACAACTAATTATAATTCATTTCTTTTTAAATCACATATATCAAGATAGCAACAAACAAACCTATATCCTAAATTACTAAATTAAAGAAATACAAGATGCTAAGTTACCTCAAACCTATTGTTTAAATAAAGATTTTAGAAAGGGCTATTAAACCTACATATAAGAAGAATGTCTATTTTAGTTAGAATTTGTCAAGATTTCCAGTCATAAGAGAGCAAAGCTGAGTTTATTCTCTATGCTATCAAAGAAGTAGATATAGAAGAACCGAAATAAGTTCTTCTTATTGAAGATTAATTTATGCTAGACCTAACAAGATACGTAGCATATTAGTTCATTTTTTCATATTTTAGGAGTAATTATTTGGTTAAAGCTCTCAAATTGTAGAATTTTCTATAACGATACACTAAGAAATGCTAGCCATACTTATTGCAGTCAAGCTATATCTTGCTTTTATTGTTGCTTATAATTATGATAACATAAAAGACTTCTTTTAGCTTTAAATTTTAGCAGGAGTTTATTATTTATCCAAATGTACAGGGATTTTCACTAAGCAGAAGCTAAATTCAGCTGGCTTTATTATTAATAAATCTATATAATTTATAGGTATAAGTTTTATAATCCTACTAAGCTTAATTTCATAGCTTAATACTTAACATATAGAATTTCATCCAAAACTTTGTTAATTCAGGTTAAAAAATAAAGTTTTATCTTGCTATTGCTTAAAATCAGTTCCTAGCAGAATTGCTGCTTAAGAGATGTTTGATTTTATTATTCCTTTATCCAACATAAAAGAGGGAAGAATTTCGCTTTGTATACAAAAAATGAAAGATTCTCGAAAGACATTATTAGCTTGATTGAAGAAGTAATTGAAGGGGAATATGTCTGAAATCTTTGCTGGTAAGAAAATAGTTATTAAGATTAGGTTACTCATTTCTAAGCTTTTAAAAATGAGAAAATTATCTACTAGTCTAAACACGTTTTGGTTCATGAAATAGGTCTTATTATGTTCAATAAGTTTGATGAGTAATTTATTAGCTGATCATACTTATTGAAACTACTTCACCTTTCAATCTAATTATTAAAATTTTTATTCAAAACCATCTCTGAGCTTAAAGGCTTCTTTTGTTCGTTTTTTGCTGAGCGAACTGGTTTATTCTCCTTTTTCGAACTTTAAAACATGATTATAATAATCGTCACTTTATTTCTATCTCAAAAGTTCTAAAACATCTTTAAATACTAATTTTGGAGTTACTAATAGATTAAATTAAACTCTCCTACATATTACTCTTCGACCTTGACTGCTCTTTTCACTTTTATTTCTTGTTTTCTTCGACAAATTATCTCAATTTCATTTCCTTATAATAAACTGCTTTTTAATCTTTTTCTTCGATTTTTTTTTAACTTTTCTTAGTCTTTCTATACAAGTACTTACTATTGTAGTTTAGTTAATATGCTTTGAATATTTTTCTAGATACTAAAGTTTCTTTCAAAGTGCTTTGTCAATTCCTTATAGCTTTATTTTTTTGGATATTATCTTATAAAGATAAACGAGAAATTTAATATTTATGATTTCTTATTTGATTTTGTATTCTTTAGGCAAATCCTACTATTTATTTCTTTCTTGTTATCATATTTAATCTAATACACTTATTTTCTTTCTATATAACCCTGATTTCTAAGATGCTTCTCTCAAGTTAATAGAGAAACTGATTTATTCCCTAAGTTCTTAATAATTAAAAAGATTGTGGGAGCTGAGATTGACCTTCTGAATCATATTTTCTGGTTTTATGGCTAGGAACAAGTTCCTTTCCTGTCGCTGAGAAAGGTCCCTGGTCAAAGTCAACCTTTGCAAGGGAACGCCTTCCTCTTGATTATCCACTCCTGGTAGGGCTTGAAGCCTGGCTGCCCATAGCGATGGAGCTCCCTGGCAGCTGCTTTTCGAAAGCAATAGGATATCCCCGTTATCCCATGAATGGAGTGTTGGGGTCGTTAAACTGCAAGAAGTTGCAGTCCAAAAACTCTTTTAGTTTAAAATTAAATTAAAATTCCCTAAGTTCTTATATTCATTTGGCGTTGCTTTAATTCCATTTTATTTTAGTATCATACTAGGATTTTTGAAACTTAGGTATTTCTGCTATTTATTAGCTTTACAAATTAAAGCTTAAATAGATTTTTAAATTTGACTAGTATTTGCAAGTTATTTTAATTAGAAATTTTTGAGTAACCTGGTTTTTGATCCTTTAGGCTAATTTACTTTTACTATTTTTCGCTATTACTCCAATTACTTTTCTACCTGTCGTACGTATCTTGATCATTCTTACCTTTTTGACTAAATTTATCACTTTACTTTAATTAGTGTCTTTGGGCAGATCTGAAGATAGAAAGTGGGGAAATTGAAATGAGATAAACATTTATTTTCAAGATGTATCTACTTGCTTTAAGCAATTTGGTCACCTCTCTATTGTTACCCTTATAAAATAATTTCCTTTTATGACTAATTAATTTCAAACAAAATTTAAAGGCATTCAGTTAGTTATTTCTTCAAGGATAACAAGGTTTAATTATCTTACTTCTAGTTGTTTTACCTTATTAATTTTCAGTTGTTTTTACTTATTTACTGTATCTTAATTTAGTTTTCATTATTGGAAAATTGTTGTGTATATTTAAATTTATCTGCTCTATAAGTTTATCAGAAGCATATCTTTCAAATTATTTAAATATCCACCTGAAGATAAAAAGAAGCAGCAGATCTATTTTAATTTTTTTTAAAATAATCTGTTTAAAACTCTGCCTCTTCAGTGCTATTTTTCATCTTAAGTAGTTATGAAAAAAAATTATTCAATTTAAATGCCTTGATTAATAAAGCTGCTTCTACTTTATTGGCTATTAGTACTTTAAATTATTTCCTGAGATTAAGATTTAGACTAATCTGAATATCTTTAATTCTTTGAATCATTTCAGAAATGTCGAATGGATTACCTTTACTCCATTGAGCATTTCTTCTTACTTTGGAGTGTTTATTTCTTGCTATTATTAAGTTTCGTTCATTTTTTGTTTCTCAGCTAGAATAATGATAAGTTTTTTTCACATACGGAGCTATAAAGATTATAATACTTTTATTATTCTTAATAAGTATGAGGTTAGATCCAGATTTTCATGTTTGAAATGGATCTTAGCTAATAAGTAGGAAATTAAGAAGAATTTTGCACTTCTCTGTAAATTAACCCTTGTATTCTACATTAAGATTAATAGCCTTTTTAATAACTAACTATAATCATTTTTAAAGGTATTTTAATTTCTTCATACGAGCTTTTTAATATCTTGTGATTTTACTTTCCTCAATTAAGAGATCTGCACTTTATCCCCAATATGCTAATTTAATCTCTAATTTTATATATTCATTAAAATTAAACAACCTAATGTTTCAAGCTTTCCATGCTACTATAAAATAATCCCTCTGTACTTATTCTTTTTAGCTAACTGCTTTAAAAAATTTTTTCTGTTACTCATACTTTTCTAATGTTAGTGGCTCTTAATCTATTCTTAAAATTTTAATTTCTATTCTAAGTATGGATAATGCTTCAGATTAAAGAGGTTCTATTTCAAGTCTATTTTTTAAAGATAAGCCAAAATTTATATGCTATCTTGCGTTTCTTTTTATGACTCTATTTCAATATAGCAAGCATCAAGCACTAAATGTAGTTCTTCAGTCCTTCTAGGTTTTTCAACTAGTTAAAGGAAATATCATCTTTCTGTCAACTCTAAGAGATCAGCATTTCAGAAAATTTGTTAAACTTAGTTAAGACTAATTATTAGCTTTCTCAGTTATTTGTAGTTGATAAGCGATAAGTCTTGGATGTGATTATAACTTAAGTTAAGATTCTGTAATGATTAGAAATATTTGCTATTTTTCTTTGATATTCTGTCACACATATTAAATTAGTTATTTACTAGAGTCTAGTATAGGTATCATGTAGCTATCCTGCTAAATTTTTATTTAGGCTTACTAATTTTGCGATATTTTCCTAAAATTCATCGTATCCCTTGGCTATGTAACTAAATATTATTTATATAGCTAATATTTTAGAGGGAAAATTCTTCCATTTTATATATTAATTTTAATAGTAATTATTCTTCTATTTATTAAGTATTAAGTTAATAAAATAATACTATTAATATCTAAGTATCTCTTAAGCCATAAATTTAGTTTCTTTCAATTTTTAGTTTATTCAAAAATAAAATGCAAGCATCTTAATGTAAAGCTTGTGAAGAAGAGTTCGACTAAGAGCTTTTAAAGCCTAGAAGATGTGATTGTGGATGTATCATCTGTGAGAGATGCCTGAGGAGTTTCTACAATATCCTATAGAAGTTCATATGCAACAATCACAACATCATCACTGATAGACCAATTGAAGAATTGGAAATACTAGATTTACATCTTTAAGAGGAATCTAAATAAAGTTAATTGAGTATATGTTAGTAGCATAATGAGATTCTATCATTGTATTGTCTGAGTGACAGTGCATTAATATGTGAAAAATGTCAATAGGATTCTCATGAGGATCATCAATGTGTTAGACAAGAGGAGATCGTTCCTATTATGTAAGTTCGTATGTAAATGACTTTGAGTGTTATAAAGGAGAGGTTAAAGCAATATTCTTCTGTTTAGGTCAATGATAAAAGTAATTGTCTGAGGATTATACGATAAATAGAGATAAGATAATGTAGATCTATGATAAAATCAAGAGAAGTTTAGAGTAAGCATGTGAGGAGGTGGTGATAAGAGTATAGGACTAAGGTGAATAGTGCAGGTAGGAAATGGGTTAAAATAATCTATTTGAAAGACTAAAGAGTATCGGGTCAATGTAATAGGTTACTATATAGTAATGTGAGAAAAAGAAGGTGGAGATAGAGAGATTGGAGGTATAGTTGTAAGAGAAGTGATTAAAGGACGAGTAAAAATATTCTTAGTATAAGGCTATTCTTAGTTTAAAGAATATGGAAGTTTAGGTCTTTGAGAAAATTATGAAGGAAGTTCAATTTAGTTAAGAATAATAGTTGCGAGTTAGAGAATAGAAATAATCTCTTCAGAGAACTATATAGCTTTTATGAAAGGAGTTATAGTTGTAGGCTAAATCATATGAGAGTATAAAAAAGGAAAGTAAATAATAAATTTAAAAGTTGCTTTAGGTCATAAGAGATAAGGAAATGGTGTTGACTGACTAGAGGGAATAAATATCTCGTAACTAGAAAGTAATAGAGGATTAATAATTATAAATAAAGAGTTTGATCTAGTAGTAGAATGCTATCTTATAGTAAAAAGATTTCGAGTTATAAGGATATAAAGATAAGTTAGAGGAATAGTCTAAGAGTTTGAGTGAGTAAATATAAAGTTTATCGAGTGAGGGTGTTTAATATAAATTGCGAATAAGTGAGTTGCTTTAAGCTATTTAAGAGAAGGATTAGAGGAATATATCTTAATAGTAGTAGTATGAATAGTTAACGAGTTAGTTGAATGAGTTACGAACAAGAATAACGAAATATGAAATCGAAATATCGATAGTATCTCCGAATAATAAATATGTGAAGCTTACGGTTAAGCAAGACACTACTATCTAATATCTATACTGAATGATAGAATGATAAACTAAGTTATACGAATGGTCATTGGATATCTTTAAGAATGACAATGAGTTAGAGTTCAACTAGACAATGCAATCTTATAATATAATGGATGGGGAATAATTATAAATGAGATGGAGTTAATTTTTTATAATTAATGTAGATGGTAAATAATCTAATTAAAGGAAGTACGTTACATTTCTAAGCTTTTATTTTTAAAATAGGTAAGACCTTTTAATATTCTTAACTTATAGAAAGTAAGGCATTTTAATATTCTTAACTTATAGTTGGTAAGTATTTTAATATTCTTAACTTATAGAGAGTAAGTATTTTAATATTCTTAACTTATAGAGAGTAAGTATTTTAATATTCTTAACTTATAGAGAGTAAGTATTTTAATATTCTTAACTTATAGAGAGTAAGTATTTTAATATTCTTAACTTATAGAGAGTAAGTATTTTAATATTCTTAACTTATAGATGGTAAGCATTTTAATATTCTTAACTTAGGTAAGCATTTTAATATTCCTAAATTATAGCATGTAAGGCATTTTAATATTTTTTAACTTATAGGAAGTAAGTATTTAATATTCTTAACTTATAGTTGGTAAATATTTTAATATTCTTAACTTATAGAGAGTAAGTATTTTAATATTCTTAACTTATAGAGAGTAAGTATTTTAATATTCTTAACTTATAGAGAGTAAGTATTTTAATATTCTTAACTTATAGAGAGTAAGTATTTTAATATTCTTAACTTATAGATGGTAAGCATTTTAATATTCCTAAATTATAGCATGTAAGGAATTTTAATATTCTTAATTTATAGATGGTAAAGCATTTTAATATTCTTAATTCATAGGCTGTAAGGAATTTTAATATTCTTAATTTATAGATGGTAAAGCATTTTAATATTCTTAATTCATAGGCTGTAAGCATTTTAATATTCTTAATTCATAGGCTGTAAGTATTTTAATATTCTTAACTTATAGTAAGTAAGTATTTTAATATTCTTAATTCATAGACTGTAAGTATTTTAATATTCTTAACTTATAGTTGGTAAAGCATTTTAATATTCTTAATTCATAGGCTGTAAGCATTTTAATATTCTTAATTCATAGACTGTAAGTATTTTAATATTCTTAACTTATAGTTAGTAAGTATTTTAATATTCTTAACTTATAGAGAGTAAGTATTTTAATATTCTTAACTTATAGCTGGTAAGCATTTTAATATTCTTAACTTAGGTAAGCATTTTAATATTCTTAACTTAGGTAAGCATTTTAATATTCTTAACTTAGGTAAGCATTTTAATATTCTTAACTTAGGTAAGCATTTTAATATTCTTAACTTAGGTAAGCATTTTAATATTCTTAACTTATAGTTAGTAAGCATTTTAATATTCTTAACTTATAGTTAGTAAGCATTTTAATATTCTTAACTTATAGATGGTAAGCATTTTAATATTCTTAACTTATAGTTAGTAAGCATTTTAATATTCTTAACTTATAGAAGGTAAGTATTTTAATATTCTTAACTTAGGTAAGTATTTTAATATTCTTAACTTAGGTAAGCATTTTAATATTCTTAACTTAGGTAAGCATTTTAATATTCTTAACTTAGGTAAGCATTTTAATATTCTTAACTTAGGTAAGCATTTTAATATTCTTAACTTAGGTAAGCATTTTAATATTCTTAACTTAGGTAAGCATTTTAATATTCTTAACTTAGGTAAGCATTTTAATATTCTTAACTTAGGTAAGCATTTTAATATTCTTAACTTAGGTAAGCATTTTAATATTCTTAACTTAGGTAAGCATTTTAATATTCTTAACTTAGGTAAGCATTTTAATATTCTTAACTACATAGAATGTAAGTATTTACTGATAGGGGGTAATATACAATTTGACACATATGTTTATAAGTTAACTAAAGTAATATATATTTTAATCAATATTAGAAAAAGGTATTTTAGGTTTAGATATTTTATTTTAGAATGTAATAATTGGAGTAAATATTAGTATGTAAGGTTGTTTTTTACAGTTTAATTAAATAGATGGTAAGTTTAAATGTATATAAGTTGGTACAAATGGTTTAAAGATAATGTTATAGAGTGTATGTTTTGTGAAATAAGGGGGTGAATTTGTTAATGTGAATTCAGGTTGTATGAATTTCATATTTGTAGTTATGAAGGAGTCTGATTTCTTAGTATGAGAGTGAACAACTGATATACTTAATAATAACTCTTATAAATTAAATAATATTTATATGTTTATATGTTTATATATGTTTTCATTAATATTTTTATTAAAGTGATTTCTTCTTCTATATATATTTTTATATTAATAAAAGTTTATATGTATACATGTATATATGTTTATGAGTTAATATGTTAATATGTTTATATGTATATATTTATATATGTAAACATTTTTATGAGTTTATGAGTTTATATGTTTATCTATGAAAGATTGGTTATAAGTTTAAATGAAAATATTTTAATAAAATATGTATGAGAGTGTATGTAGAAAGTGTGTGGATGGTAGTAAATAAAAGTTGGGTATAAAGAGTATTTAGAGTGTAGGGAGTAATAAGAGTATTTAGAGTGATAAGAGTGATAGAGTGACGAGAGAATTTAGAGTGATAAGAGTATAAAGAGTGTTAAAGGTATTAATTTTTTTTTAATGAGTAAAAAGTATTTTTTTATATAAATAAATAATAAATAAATAAATTTGATTATAGAGCGCGTAGCACTCTCGTTAGTGCGCAGCTCTTTAAAAAAAATGTTTCATACTGACAAGAATGTTTGTTACTGATAAAATTATCAGATACTGATAAACCTTGTTCAATACTGATATAATTTTAGAATACTCGTAATCTTTAATACTTGCTGGAGGTCCAAGGACTTGGCAGGATTGTGTCTCATTGCATCACCAAAGCAGAGGACGATATGTGTCAATTATGGGTACTTAAATTCCCCACCTCTGATGAAGCTCGCAATATTATTTCTTTTTCGTTCTAGAATTAAAAATAAACGAAGCCAAGCCAAGCCAAGCCAGTGTCGAGGGTCTAAGAATCTTATGTCTCGAGGCCAAACCAAACCAGAGGAAGACATGAAGTCGATTATGGTTACTTAACTTCCCCAACCTCTGATGAAGATGACCTTGTTTTTCACCTTCGAACAACTATGGCGGTTTTAAAAAATATATATAATAATAAAATTAAAATAATAAAATAATAATAATATAATATAATTTAAATTAATAAAATCAAAATTATAAAATTCTTTACTTTTGCCTTCCTACCTTTATCTACGAAAAATTAACTTTTATTATTATATATATTTTTTAAAACCGCCATAGTTGTTCGAAGGTTAACAACAAGGTCATCTTCATCAGAGGTGGGGAATTTAAGTACCCATAATTGACACATGTCGTCCTCTGCTTTGATGATGCAATGAGACACAATCCTGCCAAGTCCTTGGACCTCCAGCAAGTATTAAAGATTACGAGTATTCTAAAATTATATCAGTATTGAACAAGATTTATCAGTATCTGATAATTTTATCAGTAACAAACATTCTTGTCAGTACGAAACATTTTTTTTAAAGAGCTGCGCACTAACGAGAGTGCTACGCGCTCTATAATCAAATTTATTTATTTATTTATATATTATTTATTTTAAAGATTTTATGTTAAATAATTTAATGATGTGTAATAGTATATATTTAAATTAATGTTTTTATATAGTATAAAAATTATCAGAATAAAGAATTTGTTTTTTGCTCATTGTTTTGCACTATAAGAGATTTTTCTGTTGGAACAAAAGTGTGAAAGTTTGGATAAAAATCTTAAACGGAACTAAAAAAGGGTAAAAGGGATATGGGAGTGTTTAATGAATATTTTAATGAGTGAGGCTTTTAAGTAAAGGATATGAAGGAGAATGGATTAATTTTAAAAGGAGAAACGGAATTAGTAAAAAGTTTTTTTTAATATAGTGAAGGGAAAAATGATTGAAGTGATTAAAAAAGTTGGATTTATAAAAATAAAATTTTAGAATTTTAAATTCGTAATTTTTTTTTTAGAACGTTAATAAGACAAAAAAATTTTAAGATTTTTTAATTTCAAAAAAATTCGAAATTTTTTTTTTCGATTTAGATAAAATATAATTATAAGAAAAAAGTATTTTTTTATTAAAGAAGTCAAAATTTTTAAGACAATTTGAAAATAAGAATTGAAAAAGTAAAAAAGGTTTTTACAGTTAAAAAACACGAAAATTTTATTTTGTTTTTTTACTCAGTGTTTTACACTACAGGAGATTTTTCGGACTGAATAAAAATTTTTAAATTTTAATGCTAAGGTTTAAAATATTCTTATAAAGATAAAATCATTAGAAGTATAAAATTTTTTAGATAAAAAGTATTAGAGAAGTTAGTAATTAAAAAATATTTTTAAAATTTATTTCTGCTTTTTCTCAGAATTTTCACTTCAGGAAATTTTAAGATGGACAAAATTTTTAAGGAGATATATATTAAAAAGAGTAAATATTTTTAGATATATTTTAATAAGTAAATAATTTTATTCTACATAAATTTTTAATTACATCTCTCTAAATTTAAAATAAAAATATTTATAATATAGATTTATTTTATACAATTTTTACTTTTTTAATATAAGAATTTATTGACTTTGCTATTTTTGATATTTATTATAGGTAAGGATTATAAATTTAATAAAAAGACAATTAGAAAATATTTAATTTTTTTCATGTTTATTTATGATTTCAGAACAGCTAAATAGCAAATATGATTAAAAATTTATTTTTCTTCATAAAATAAATTAATTATAAATTATTAACAAAGAGATGAGATAAAATAATATATTAAATAGTAAAGAAATTTAAAATCTTTCAAGTTAGATCTCTTGAAAGTCTGTTGATCAACTAATAAAAACTTAAAAGGTTTAATTTTTTAATTTGAGAAAATAATTTTAATTTATTAATTGAAGATATGAAAAATTTTATTTTGATATTCATTAATTAAAATCCTAATATAATAATTTAATATCTACTTATTAGAAAATTTAATCTTTCATTTTAAATAATTTTAAATTAATGCTTAGTGCATGATAATTCTAGCTCTAAATTTATAATTAAGACAAAGATAATCTGAATAATTTTACAAGCCATAAAATTTAAATGTTAATATTAAAATAATTATTCTATAATTTTACTAAAAAAGGCTACTTTTTTTAATCTATAAGACAAAATTTTAAATAACGTTGATTTTTTAAATTTGAACTAATCCTGTGTATATTTAATCTCATAGCATAATAAAAGTTACTTAATTTTAAATTTAAATTTTTTTAACTAAAAAAAGTGTTTGAAAATTTTAATTATTATAAATGCTTTATTTACCAAAAGAGGCTTGTGAATTTTTTTAATAAATGAAGTATTAATTTTTAATGTTTGTGAAAAGTAGTTCTCATCATGTTTCTTTTTCTTAATGAAATTTTAAATAGTTATAATAAATTTACTGCTAATCAGTTTTTGCAAACAGAGAATACATTGAGTAATGAATATAAATTCGAAAATCGTAAACTTCTAACCCTTATAAAGCCAGATAATTTATAAACAAACTTTCTTCAAAATCTTGGAATATACCGGGTAACTCTCCAAGATTAGAGATATTATCACAATTTAAAATTTTACTTACTTCATATGTTTATTATGCCTTAAATTAATCATTTATTAATAAATGTTATTTACTTCTCACCTTTTACTTCTTTCTTTTAAGCCTTCTTCGTTTCCAACAATTAAAATCTTTTTGAATTTAGAATCCTGTGAAATATTTATATTTGTAAGTGTAGACTTAAAATTAATTATTCTTATTAAATAAAATTAATTAATGTCATTATTAAAACTAATCTTTAAAAAGCAAATATATGTTAATTTCACATATGAATAAGTCATTTTATAAGATAAATATACTAGATAAGAACAAAAAAAGAAAGTTTGAGGTAAAACTACAGAATGAGGTAGCTGTAAATATAACAAAATAAAAAAAATAAAAAGACTAAATTGTATTGCTTAAACTGATTAAAACACATACTAAATAATATTGGAGGCTTAATCATTAAAGAATTGACTCTCATAAAATCTTAAAGTAAAACAAAAGCATCAAAATAAAATATTATAATAAAAAGAGAAATAAATGAACAATTTATAAATAAAAATATCTTTATAAAAGGTTTAATTATATATAATAAAAAATTTAAAAAAGAGAAATAAAAAATAATGATAAGAAAACAAATATAAAAAAACTATTTTTAATAAATTAATAAAATTGAATATAAAAAAGCTATAAATTTATTATAATATCATAAATTATAAAAACTCAGAAATAAAATAAAGTAATAAATCTTAATCTAACATTCTATGTCAAATTTTTCTATTTTTTTTGATTCTTAATTTTTAGAAATTTTATTTTGTCGTATTATAAAAAATAAAATTTTATTTTATGATATTCATTAAGTAATTTTAGAAGAATAAAAATGAAATAATTTTTTAACTTAACGAATAGTTAAAGAAATTAGTAATAAATTATTTTAAGAATAAAATAAAAGATTTTAATTAGATAGTATTCTATATAAAGATGATAAATATTTTATATTTATTTAAAGTAAGAACAAGATATTTAATTAAATCATAAGAAATAATAAAATAAGTTTATATTTCATAATAAATATAGTTTATAGTGAGATTAATTAAGAGATAAATCTTTAATAATAATTTAATAAACCTTAAACTATAAAATTTATAATTAATTCACTTTAATAAAATTCCTATTAAATGAAGCTTTTTTTTTATTCAGAAACATCACTTTATTTAAGTTTATGTTTAAAAATGTAAAACTTCTTTTCTCATGTGGTTTCTTAGGTCTTCTTGATTTTTTACCATCACTTATAAAAGTTTCTTTTAATTATATCTATAACTCTATTTAGTTTTAATAGATATTTTAAAATATTTAATTTCTTTTTCTTTGTAAAATCTTAATATAAATTTATTTGAAAATATATTTCTGATATTTATTAAAAATAAATGGTTAGTTTAAGTAGATTGTGTCTTATATTTGTATTCTTTACAAATTATTATAAGGAAATGTATAAAAAGTAGAGATGATTGAAAATGTGTGTATGTATTTTGGTGCACACATATATTTAGTATATTTATGTGGGAAGTATTTAAAGTATAAGAATAAATAGGTAATTTGAAGATTGATATTTTGGTATATTAGTTGTTGAATATAGTTAATGAAATTAGTGATTTAAAATGTTGTATAGTTTTGATACCTGTAGTTAGTAAAATTAGATAGTAATTTGAAATAATGTTGTTAAATATTTAAATGTTTATAATTATTGATTCCAACTAAAATATCATAAAATTTATAAACTAATAAATAATTATATAAACATTATATTTAAATACATACTTTACTAAGATAGACATTACCAGATTAACCTAATAAATCAGCTTAGATTTTTATTAAATATTAACATATACTATCATTAATTAAAATTATAGATAATATAATTTAACATAGCATTATTTATTTACGTAACAACACCTTTATTTAGTTTGCAACTAATCAAAAAGTTTAAATTTTTAAATTATCTTAAGTATTATTCTAATTTAAATCTTCTTCTGATTCTTCTTCTTAGGATACATATTTTGTAGTACTCCGTTCACCCTTTTTACTTAAAGGTATCTTGCTTCAATCGAGTTCGATTCAAAATATATTCAATATTTTTTTTTATTGAGCAAATGCGATGTCCTTCAAGAGTTCATTTCCTATGTACATATTTTTCTGTATAATAAACCTTCTGGAGTGTAGTATAAATTATTTATGGATTTTCATAACTTAAAGCTTTCAAACTTTTATTTTATAAGAATTTTCAGCAATATCTTAATGTTACCATATTTCCTGCAATATCAGCATTACTTTCTATTAATTACTATCGGAATTTTTGCTGGCTGGATATTCGGTTCCATATCCATGGGATCATTTGTTATTGTATTTTTTAGAAATAAACTTTCAGTCAATTCTGCTAATTGACTGAATTTGACTTCCGTTTGTTCAATTCTCAGATTGACTAATTAGGAATTTTCATTTTTTAGTATTGATGTGTTAGACATTAGGTATGCGATTTTTCCTTCAAGCTCTTATACGTTTCTTTAAAGTTTAAAATTTTCCTATTACATAGCTTTGAATTCTTAGAGTATTTTTTGCTAATCGTAAATGAATTGGGATGGATCCTTAGAGACTTTTTACAAGAAATGCTGCCTTTTTTTAATAATAGATAGCGTGAATAAAATAAGTTTAGTTTGATTAATGGTTTTTTCAGGTTATAGTAGATAATTAAATAAATAATTTGGAAATTGGAATTAAATTTGTAAAACTGGTGTTTTTTATCTGGAATATAAAGATATTTTGGGTATTGTAAATATAAGTAATGATATTAATGGTATAGTATAATGTTAATCTTGAGAGTATTAGTTATTATATTATGTTATAATAGATTGAATGGTTGGTATTAATGGTTGAAATTAACTTGTTTGATTATATTAGTTTGAGAAATTTTAGAGAAGAACTGTTGATTATTGATTTAAATAATCTGTTTAGATAATACTATCTTTAGTTTAAATATTTGCATATAATGTTTAAGTTTATGAATTTACATATTACTTCTTCTAAAATTACTAATTCCCTTTGTATGTTAGATTGGAAAATAATAGTTTAATAATTTGAATTTGGTGATTTGAATAGAATTGAATTTAGAAAAGTGATATTAATTTGATAATTGATAATGTTTACTAATGTAATTAAAGATGAAAAGATTTGCATTTAAGCTTTGTATCTATAAAGTTATTTTAGTTTTATAGAATATTAAGAATGATACAGTATGAGTTAAGGTTATTATTAGTTATTAGGTAATTTGTTGTATTAGTTGTATTCTATTATTAGTTTTATTTAGAAAGTGATCTGTTTAGTAAAATTTCAATTTTATTAAAGTTTTATCATTATGAATTATTTGCTGCTATCATTTAAGCTTAGCTTTAATTAGCATTGGCTTCAATTTAAATCTCTTAATTAGATTATAGTTCATCTATTGAATTTACTTAATTCTCATAGTTTTGCTATTACATTTCTTAAACTATACTAATTATTTCATGATTTAGCTACTGTAATAAGTGGAGAAGTTAGTTTAAGTAATGAACTAGTTATTTTGGTAGTTTTTTGTGATATATATCAGATTTGAGTGACTAAAAATAATTCTATAATAGTTTATATTTCTAATACATTTTATTTATATAAGTTTTACAATATACTTTTGATATTTCTTAGTTACTTATCAAAGTTTAAATATCTCGTTCATATTTTGCTATATTAATTAGCATTTCATTATTGCTTCTTATCTATTAGTCATATTATCTTATTAAGTAAATCACTTTTCATTAGACTAATTCATTATATTACATTTCTTAAGTCACCAGTTTAATTTTAAGCTAAAGGTAAATAATATTATTATCAGCATTAGTAATATTGCTTTATCACTAATTTCATTATTTTACATTTAATACTATTATTCATTACTATTATTCCAAAATTACTCTTTTATCTTCTTTTTACTACCATCAAAGCATATCTTTATTTACCATTTTAACTATATCTTTAGAATTCAATTTCTACCATTATTTCTTATTTTTACAAACATTTCCTAATCCTTTGTCTATTTTAGGCCATTTATCTTTTTATACCTTCCTTTCATTTTCATAATACGCTCTATCCAGTTTTTGCCAGTACTTTTGCTTATATTTTCTTAGTCATTAACTAAAGAGGTTACTCTATGCCCTTCTCCTTTTTTAATGCTTATTATTAGCATTTCATCACCTATAAAACTAAGAAATTCATGCATTTGTCTTCGTTTAATTGGATGAATTATTAACGAAAGACTAGCGCTGCCTAGTTTAGATGCTCATTCTGCTTCTATGCTATGTGCTAATATATCCATAAAGTAAATGACTTATTTACTGCTTTTGTTTTAATTTTATCCTTGAGCTTTTCTATTTAATTGCTTAATTCCTTTAACTAATCATTAAAACACCACTGACTGTTTTTAAATAAGAACTATGTAAGATTACTTGAGACACCAATAAGGTGGCTTATAAGCACACAGTTGGAAGATTAGATTTATAATTAATAAAAAGTCTAGATTGCAGCATGCTTTTTCTAATACTCTTCTAGTCTTTTGATATATTTATAGTACTGCTTAAAGTTTGTTCATGTACTGCGTATTCTTAATGCTTTTTCTCATTGTCCAGTATCAACTTTAGTATCTTTATATTGCCTATTAATTCTTCATGCTTCTTCCATTTTAAGTCTTAAAAGATTTAATCGTTACCTTTATTGATGCTTTGGATGTGGTTGAAGTTCCTGAATAGAGTCTTACTTTTTAATTACGATTAATGCCCACGTTGAAGAGAGTTTCTAAGTAGTTTAAATTGAACGCGTATGAATTAGTTTTCCGGTTTTTGACTACAATTTTTAAGTAGTTACCTTAATAAATTAATTATTAGGTTTATTTATTTAATTTATAGCAACTCCAGATCTTTTGGAGGTTTATTGCATCTGTTTGTGCTTTCCCTATGAATTTCTAGCTTTTTTGAAATTAATTAAAGAAGAGTCACATTAAAAACTAGTTAATTCTATATTTCGTCCATCTTTTTTATTAAAGAATAGATTTAAACATTACTTTAAGCTACTAATGAGTATGATTTGGATGATTTGGTGTTGAATGACTTAAGAATATAAATATCTCACAACTAGAAAGTAATAGAATTATAGAGTAAAAGAATGTTCTAGCAGTAAAATACTATCTTGTAACAAAATAACTTCAAATTATAAAACTATAAAAATAAGTTAAAGGAATAGTCTAAGAGATTTAATTCCAAAATTTATATCAAAACCATAATATTCATTAC
>CAMPDV010002744.1:0-56555 GCA_946699065.1 Loxodes magnus
GTTATTAGTATTTTATAAAAGAATCTATAAACTTTAAATCACTAAAACTATCACAATTTTAAATACTAATTTTAGATAAGTTTGTTATAACTAACGGAGAAAAACTATTAAAAGGATTCACAACTGAAATTTCCTTATAACTATAAACTTTAAATTGTTGGATTTACTCACTTTATCCAAAATTTACTAAGTAGAACCATGAATTTAAGAATCAATAACCGCTAAATTAGGACATAAATAAGTAAACTGATTTGTCTAAGCTCCATTAATATCAAGTTATTAAATAAATGTTCCTTTTTATTCCAAATATGCTGTTATATGCTTTTATTAAAGTTACTCACTCTTAATTTTTAGATCTTTAAGTTTATTTAAATGCATACAATACTTAGTTAAAAATTATCCACTAAGACCTTATCCCTTTTTATTATTTGCTATATCATTTAAATCTAATGATTCAGGATTAATTAGCATCTCAATGAAATATAAATCATCATCTTTAAAACATCCTTAGAGTGTTAATCTTTTTAAACTCTAATAAGGTAAAGAAGTAGAAAGTATAAATATCTTATTATTACTGTAAAGAGAAAAGTCTTATAATGTATCTTTTTTTCCTTGTTTAAGGTTTGTTCATTATCTTAATAAGATACTGTGATATAAAGTAGTTTATAATTAGTTTATTAAATTTTGAGATAAGTTATTTAAATAAATGACTAGCTTTATTATATCTTAATTCTATATTTATTTTATTATTCAGTTCATCTTATTTTTTATATAATCTTCAGTTCCATCAAAGTGTTTTATCTTTATAACTTATAATTTATAATTATAGTAGAAGAAGAAGTTATTAGTCCTTTATAAAGCACAAATATCCTTTAAAATAATGAAGCTAAATATATTATTAAGGATATTATGACTTTATTATATAAGTAATTATTAGTTTAGTCTTTCTTATTTTCTTAGTAATTCTTAATTTCACAGATCCAAACTTTAAATAATATCTTTTTATTAATTAAGAGATTACTTTTTATTTTTATCCATTTTTAAATAAAATGAGTCAAAAAATGCTCCATCGATAAAATATAAGATTGATTGCTTTCCTAAATTTTATCCTAATTATCATTTTCCTTCATATTTTTAACCATCTTTTCATTTATATATTCCTTATCCATGTCTTTTATCTTTAATCACTCCCCTTCGTAATTATCTCCATTTGAGTAATAAATTACTCCTTTACCTTCTTTTAAACCTTTTATTCATTATCCTTCATATTTGCTTCCATCTTTTCATTAATATATTCCTTATCCATGTTTTCAAATTTTTAATCAGCTTTCCTTATATACATCTTCATCTGAATAACACATTAAATCTTTGTCATCTTTTAAATCTTTTATCCAATCTTCTTCATAAATATCTTCATTTAAAAAATACATTTTATCTATATCTTATTTATAATCTTCTTCCTATTAATTTTCGTATTTACTTCCAAGTTTTCAATCTTTTAATCAGTTTCCTTTATAAACATCTCCATTTGAATAATACATTATTCCTATTCCTTCCTTTAAATCTTATTTTCATTATCCTTCATATTTAAATTCATCTTTTCTTTCATATGTTCCTTATCCATGTCTTTTATCTTTTAGTCAATCTCCTTCATAAATATCTCCATTTTAATACCACATTATTCCTTTGCCTTCCTTTAAATCTTCTATTCATTATCCTTCGTATTTACTTCCATCATTTCATTCATAGATACCTTATCCATGTCTTTTATCTTTTAGTCAATCTCCTTCATAAATATCTCCATTTTAATACCACATTATTTCCTTTGCCTTCCTTTAAATCTTCTATTCATTATCCTTCGTATTTACTTCCATCATTTCATTCATAGATACCTTATCCATGTCTTTTATCTTTTAGTCAATTTCCTTCATAAATATCTCCATTTGAGCAATACATTTTTCCTTTACCTTCTCTTTTATCTTATACTCATTATCCTTCGTATTTACTTCCATCATTTCATTTATAGATACCTTATCTATGTCTTTTATCTTTTAGTCGACTTCCTTTATAAGTTTTGGTAGAGTTTCCCATTTTTTATAATTTTTATAGATGTAATTGCATTAAACTAAGTTTTATCAGTAATGTTTATATTTATATAAATATCTTAGTTTTATTTAATATTACCTGCTAATTAAAAACTAAATTAATTTTAAATTTTCTTTTAGTTTTTTAAGAATCCTACAGTCTTTCTTTTTTTACTTTTAGCTAACCTTTACTTTATAGATAAATATTATTTTCTTTTTAGATTTACATTATTAAATCTTCTTAGAACTTATTTTATCTACTAATACTAACTTATCCTTCAATTTATCATTTTTATTCTTACATAAATCTTAAAAGTAGTAATTCTATAATTATCATAGAAACCAAACAGAAGCTTATCTAGAATTTAATAAATTCTTATGCAGCTTTTAGATTATTAGATAATTAACTTTTAATTTTTTTATATTATTTTTCTTATCAAATGAAAGTTTAAGATTCTTTCTAGATTTTCAACCAGTTTCTACTATCCATTTTTATCAAGATTAAATTATTCATCTATTTTTTATGTTGATGACTATCGCTCTCTACATCTGTCAAAGTTTATTCTTTATCCAATTTTTTGTAGACTATATTTTTATTTATTTGCAGTATGTTAATTCTCTTTATTTCTTGAATTGTCTTGCCTTTAAAACTATTTAAACCAAAGTACTTTTCATTAGATGTTTAGAAGAATTTTAATATCAATACTTCTTTATCTTGTAATAATAATAATGAAATTAAAATATTCAACAGTGCCAATCTGGACACCGTTTAAAATAAGTTGTTTTATCAGCAACACTTCTCATCTTTCTTGATCTAATGAAATCATCTTCACTAAGGTCTTCTCAGTTTCTTTGATTTCTTGTTCTTATTATTCCAAAAGGTACTTCACATCATATTTTCTTCTGTAATTATCTCCATGCTAGTTGCAATAGAGCCTCTAGTATTTTTCTTATTCTTTACGCCATAATTTTTTCTTGAAATTCTAAAATTTTTAGCAATTCTTGTACAAATGTCACTTACTCTTACAGTATTAGCATTTCTTCCTTACTTATTTGATTGGCTTTTGATTTATAACCTCTTTTTATTCTATCTCCATCTAATTTGTCTAATTAGTTATGTTTGTGCTAATATTCTTTTGATTAATAAACTCCAACTCTTGTTTTTATACGATATTTCCAAGCCTTGCTGTTTTTATCTATGTTCAGTTTAAGTATTCCAATATGCTTGGAGTTCTCTTTCTTAGTTAATAATTCTAATCCCTAAGTGATCTTATCCAAGCGATAATAAGTTTCTTAGTTCTTAATTTTCCTTCTTAAGCACTTTAATCTCTTCCTAGAGATTGGATATTTCAAATACTAACTGTTAAATATTGATTTCCTTTTTAATTATCTTTGATGGAAGTTCTTTTCCTGCTATTATAATAGATTCCTTTCTTTTTATTACTTTAGGAGGTGTTTATTATAGTTATTAGGTTCTTTATTAGTTTTGTAAGTGAGGAGAAGAAGACTCTTGATACTTTTTTTATGTCTGCTTTTTCTTAGAGCTTTTTTCTCTTCTTTTGCTCAAGAAAAAAGCCGGGAACAAGATTTTAAGACTCTATTTAATATATTTTTAAATTTCTTTATCTTGTATTAACTTTTTTATTTTCAATAAATAAAGTTCTTAAATTTTTACACGCTTCTAGTTATTTAAATTATATAAGCATTTATATTAAGTTATTTACTTTATTAGAAGCATTTTAATCTTAGTTTTTTGGTAATTGTTGGACTTTCTCAATTTAATTGGTTTAGAGATAAGGGCACAGCTATTCTTCTGTTAAAACTTTATTTTGAACAAGTTACTACCATATATATGTCATTTCTAAGGTTAAATGTTATTTAACATTTAGTTCTTTTTATCTATCTGAATGATAGTTATTAACTCATCTTGTTTGATGAGAACTTTCTTTATTTTTATTATTATTCTGATATGGATTAATTTTTCTGTTCTATTATTGAAGTGCTTTCCTATTTTTCTTATAGTCGTTTTCTTTGGCATGTTGACTGAAATTCGAAAGATTTTTTTCTTCTACTCTGGCTTATCTCCTAATCTTTCTTCGCTAAGTTAATTGATATCTCTATTTTAAATTTACCTATATAAATGGCTGAACTCTAAAAGTAATTTTTTACAACTTCATCAGAGAAGGAGAGAAAACCAGAAGCATCTTCTCTTTCTAAATCTCAGCTTTAACAAATCCATTCTGCTTAACACTAGCAATTGACCAGCAGGGAGGGAACTTAAAGCATTAAGAAATAAAATCCTTAAATAAATAAATAAATTTGATTATAGAGCGCGTAGCACTCTCGTTGGTGCGCAGCTCTTAAAAAAAAATGTTTCATACTGACAAGAATGTTTATTACTGATAAAATTATCAGATACTGGTAGCCCTTGTTCAATACTGGTATAATTATGCAGTACTGATAAAAATGCTCAATACTGATATAATTTTAGAATACTCGTAATCTTTAATACTTGCTGGAGGTCCAAGGACATGGCAGGATTGTGTCTCATTGCATCACCAAAGCAGAGGGCGACATGTGTCAATTATGGGTACTTAAATTCCCCACCTCTGATGAAGCTCGCAATATTATTTCTTTTTCGTTCCATTATTAAAAATAAACGAAACCAAGTCAAGCCAGTGCCGAAGACCTAAGAATCTTATGTCTCGAGGGCAAACCAAAGCAGAGGAAGACATAAAGTCGATTATGGGTACTTAACTTCCCCAACCTCTGATGAAGACGACCTTGTTGTTCACCTTCGAACAACTATGGCGGTTTTAAAAAATATATTTAATAATTAAAAATGTAAAGTGGCTTTCTTCTTTCGACGGACATTTAAGCGTTGAAGTAAAAATACTGAACATAAAAAGTAGCATAACTCTCTAAACCTCCACTAATAGATGAAAAAGTGACCACTCAACTGAAACTCTGAAAGTAAAATTAAGAAATAAAAAATAAATAAAGAAGGCAATATACGCTAATTCAATATATACTATGATACTTTTGATTTAGATAATATTGAAATAAAGTAAATGGATCTTAATAAATGATACAGTTAATATATTAACTTATAAAATCTCTAAGAGGATTTAAACTTGTTGAAGGAACAAATGCTCGAATTAAGTCAAAACCTCATAAAGCTTGAAGATGATGATGAAGTCTATATGGTAGATTGAATAGTTAAAGCATGAGACTATGAAAGAATGACATGCTAAGAGAATGATATTTGAATAATTGGAGAGTAAAACGATAAAAACTTAGTATAATTAGATTCAAAACTCCAATAAATTTAAGAATATTTTTAGAAGTTTTAAAAAGAAATGTCCACGAAAATAGAAAAGCAAGAAACAACATTTCATAGAACAAGAAAAAGATGTTATATTTGCAATACGTAACACTGTGACGAAAATGAAAAAATCTTAGAAAGAAACAAGATTTGAGATTAATGTAAGAAAGGGAGAAGTTAGGAGAAGAATTGAATATAAAAAAAATTAAAATTTTACTTTTAAATTGAAGGAAAAATTATGTTAATGATTAATGATAATATGCACTTTCATCTAGCAAATATTTTCATGTTGTTGTCTTAATAAATTCCCTTCTTCAATTTGATTAAGCAACTTACTTTGTCGTTTCTTGATCTACATAATATCATACAATTTCTCATAGAAGCTTAATAAGAATTTAATGCTTAAAATATTTTTGTTTATTTAAGTTATTCCTAAATTTCACTTTCCATTTCCTGAGAAAAAAAATTTATTTTAATTAACTATAAAAATAATAGAATCAAATTCTATATTTTTCATTCCTTTTACATTTTGGATCTCAACTTTATTAAAATATTGAACTTCTTTTTCATTCATATAGAAATGATTCTAAGTTGTTTCCCATTATATTTCCTTATACAATAAAAGTTTATAAAATAAATTATAATGAAAATTACTTATTTTAATGCTTTTGATATTTTAATTTGCATCAAGAGCAGAACTTGATCATTTATTAGAAATTTATCTATTAAATTTTTTATTTTTATAAACAATAAAAATTTGATAATTTATTAGAAAAGTATGATAGTTGCAATTTATGTTTAAATATATTAAATATAGTAAACTATTTTAAAAGTTTCTCTATTCTTATGACTTTAAAAGTATTTTAAGGAAATAAATTTTTGTATCATTTATGATTTTTTAATTTCTAAGCAATATTTAAATTACTTAACTAAAAGTTGTATTTAATCATTCAACTTTATTTCTTAAATATTTATTTAGTTGATTAAGAGAAACTTAATATTTTCCATTTACAACTATTAGAATTATTAAATATATTAAAGGATATTTTTAACTGTTAGTGAAATTCTAAGAAAGAGATTAATAGTTATATTAATAAAAGATATAGGTTTATATTGAAATTAGTAATATGAATATGAAAGATAATTGATAGAAAAAATTATAATTATATGCTTACTTTTTCCTAAAATAAAATAGAGTCTTCGCATTTAAAAGATGTAATGCATATTAACTAGAAGATAGTACAGAATAAACAGAAAATTGGAATGGGTAAATTTTACTGATTATCTAAAAAATAATAATAATAAACGCATTAAAATAAGCTATCTTTAAAAAGAAAAGAGATATTATATGTTTAAAATTGAATCTATGAGTGTGTATTAATATAGTTATTAATAGATTTTATATTATGGAGAAATCTATTAAGTTTATATAATGTTTGATTGATATTGAGAAGTTATAAAATTATTAAAGATCTAGATTATTATAAATACATAAAGATGTTGTTTATTAAGTAAGAAGTAAAAAATTATAACTACTTTTAAAGATTTTCTTAATGCTTTTTAATAAACTAAATAATTAAAAATATTATCAAATTATACTAAATTAATATGAAGGCAAAGTATAATAAAATAATGTAATTAAGTAACTAAAATTTAAAATAAAAAAATAAAAAAATGAAACTATTAAATAGTTAAAATGATCAAAACTAATAAAATTATGCTTGAAAAACAATAACTATAAAAATTATAAAAAATGGGAAACATAGTGAAAGTCATTAAAGAAGAAATAAGATATACTAAAAATCCAGAGTGAAAAATTTAAAAATTTAAAAATGGAGATAAATATGAAGGTTATTATGTAGACAAAATAAGATAAGGAAAAGGAACAATGTTTTATTCAAATGGGGATTTTTATGAAGGTGAACGATAAAATGATAAAAAGAATGGATGGGTACATAAACATGACAAGATGGACGTAAATATTAAGGATAATGATTAGAAAATTTAAGAGAAGGTAAAGGATTAATGTACTATTCAAATGGAGATTTATATGAAGGAGAGTGATTAAGGGATAAAGCACATGGATAAGGTATTTATAAATGAAAATCTGGACATAAATATGAAGGATAATATGTAGAAAATTTAAGAGAAGGTAAAGGAATTATGTATTTTACAAAAGAAGATTCTTATGAAGGAGACTGACTAAAAGATAAATGACATGGATAAGGTACTTTAAAATGAAAAAGTGGAGAAAAATACGAAGGATAATGAGTAGAAGGCAAAAGAGAAGGTAAAGGTGTAAATTATTGATCGAATGGAGACACTTATGAAGGTGAATATCTCAATGAAAAAATGCATGGATATGGTATATATAAGTGAAAAGATGGACGTTAATATAAAGGATAATGATTAGATAATTTAAGATAAGGCAATGGGATAATGAACTTTTCAAATGGAGATGTTTATGAAGGAGAGTGATTAAAAGATAAACTACATGGATAAGCTATTTGCAAATTAAAAAATGGAGAAAAATATGAAGGATTATGATAATTTGGCTAAATCTAAGGAAAAAAATCGATGTTCTATTTCAACGATAGAATGTTTTTTGATTCTTTTTACTTCAAAATGGATAAAAATGGCAAGAAAATTCTTAACTAATAATAAGATTTAGAAAAGAATTTAATGATTAAAAATTAATTATTATTAAGAAAACAAGAAGAATAAAGATAATAATCATTCATATATTAAAGTTAAAATATCCTTAATAACATATTTAGTTTCCTTAATTTGAGGGATATTTGCAGTTTATAAAAAACTAATAGCTTCTTCTATTTCTATAATTATAATCTCTAAGTTATAAAGGTTAAATACTGAAATGGTACAAAAGAGCATATAGAAAACAAAATAAAGTGAATAATAAAATAAATATAGAATTAAGATATATCAAAGATAGTCATTGATTTAAACAACTTATCTCAAAATTTGATAGACTAGTTATAAAATAAGCTATATTATAGTATTTTATTTAGATAAGGAACAAATTTAAAAAAAGGACAAAAAGATTTATTATGAGACTTTTCTCTTTTAAGTTATGATAAGAAGTTTATACTTTCTACTTTTTTGCCTTATTAGAGTTTAAAATACTTAGCCCTTCTTGGATGCTATAATGATGATGATTTATATTTTATTGAGTTGCTAATTAATCTTGAATCTTTAGATATAAATAATATACCAAGCAAACCTAAAGGTTAAGGATTTAGAGGATAATTTTTAGTTAAGTATTGTATGCATTTAAATAAAGTTAAATCCCTAAAACTTAAAAGTGATTAACTTTAATAAGTATTTATTTAAACATATTTAGAGTAAAAAGGAATAATTATTTAGCAACTAAACATTAATTAAAACTTAACCTATTAGTTTACTTACTTATGTCCTAACTTAATTGCTATTAATTATAAAATTTATGCCTCTGCATACAAAACTTTAGAGCAAGTTAGAAATCCTTAAATTTAAAGTTTGGAGTTAGAAGGAAATTTTAGTAATTAATCCTTTTAGTAGTTTTTCTCAGTTAGTTATAGTAAACTTATAAAAGTTAGTATTTAAGACTGTGATAGCTTTAGTGATTAAAGTTTATAGATTCTTTTATTAATGGCAAATAGCATCTAGTCACTTAAATTAAAAAGTTTAATATAGCTTACTGACTCTTCACTAAAGTAAATAGCTAATTATGGATATAAGTATGAATAAATAAGCTTAATTTACTTAAATCAAATAACACATCAAACTTTAGTTTTTATTTTCTAGCATTGCAAGAGATTAAAGTCAATAGAGCTTGATTAGCTAAGTTAAATAAATTAAGAAATCTTCCAAGCAATGAAGTAAAATAATCCTTATTTGCAAGGTATAAAATTGGGAAACTTAAAAATAAAAGGAAATTAAAATTGAATAGATGAGATATTATCATTTGACCAGTTAAATTACTTGCAGTTTAATAATTTAAGCTTAAATGATAAAGATATAGCTAAAATACTATAAAAGGCAATAAAAATATAAGCATTAGATATATGTAAAAATTAAATATCTAGCTAAACATTTACAATAAATGATGAAAATAACTAACCTTATCCTGCTTATAAAAGTTTGAAGATCCTAAAGGTAACTTTTTGGAATTTCTAAAATTAAGAATAATTTAGGAAATTAAAGGAAAAATATAGAAAAATAAGAATATTTAATGGAGATTAAGAGATTTATTTCTTCTTTGAAGACCTTGATTTGGTTTTATGAGATTTGGTTGAAGAACTTTTATAACTCTATTATATTTATTTAAAATAAGCTAAAGTAATTTTTAAAATAATGCTTTAAATAATTAATAAATTTACTTATTTAAACAAAAAATAATTAATTATTTAATATAATTAAAAAGGTTATAATGGTATTACTTACAAAAAGCAGATATTAGTATTAATAAAGATTAAATTAACTAACTAATTAGTATTTATTTTCTTTATTTTAAAATATTAATCTATCATTCCATTTGCTAATTTATTTTAAAACTAATTTCACATAACATCTTTTTAGAAAGAACAAGTAATTATTTTAACTGAAGATATAGAAACCCTATTAAGTCTGTTATAGGGAATAAGGTTCTGATAAACTTAATTACTAATCATAATTGAAGAAGGAAATAAGATTGCATAAGAAAGTTTTGTATAAAAGTAAGATTAATCTTATATAATAAAAGCCTTTTGTTTTATATTAATTTTCTTATGTTAACTTTTAGTTTAGCATATTTTAGATTTAATTATTAACTATTACTATAGCATTTTATATTTCTAAATATACAAATTATTTCATTATTTTATTTTCTTAATTATTAGAAAAATTCATCTCTATAATTATACAATTCTTAATCGAATCAAATAGTAAAATTAAATTTATTCTACAGAAACATTTTTTATATAATGGAGTTATAACAAAAGAATAGATAAAGTAAAGAATAAAAAATGTCGCATACTGAGAAGCAAACTTAGTTTTATATTTTAGCTATTCGCTTGCATGAGTTTAATCATCCTGAAGTGAATTTCTTGGAAATTGATAGAGGAAATGCAGATTTAATGACTTTGTAATATGCAAGGAAACTTATTTAAAGAATCTGATATTTATGGAATTATGGTATCAAACTATCGATATTTTAGGAGATTAATTTGTGAATGAAAAAATGATATGACTTGCAAATGAAGGTTTCCATATCTGAAAGTTAAAAGACATTCAAGTTGAACAAAAATACGCTTGCAAATGGCTATTATATAACTTAGCTTAACAAACAGCTAAACTGCTTGATCTATTATTAATCAATGTAAATAACTTTAACATTAAAATTTATAAGAAATAATCAAATTAATTATCACTTATTAATAACAAGAAAAAAGCTTTGATAAAATGAACAATTAACTTTAAAGTCTAATTAAGTATTCTTATTAATAAAGTAATAAATATTTCCATTTAAAATTCTATAATTAATCTAATTAAGTAAAATTACATACTATTTTCTTATATTCTACATTCATTAAAAATATTAGTTTAAGTTTTAGATTTATAGGAATATTTAAGCAATAGTATTAGTTTGAAGCATCTATGTTTATTATAGGTTTATATTTATAAATTATTTGGTTTTCTATTTGTTTATTGGTAAAGTAATTGATTAAAATAGTTGTTGTTGAAAGTAATAAAAAGGTTATAATAATTTGATAAAGATAAATTTAAAAAAGAATGTTTAATCTGGAAGTAATGACTTAATAATAGTTTTTACTTTAGAAGGTAATAAGTTATAATTTGAAAGTGAGTAAATGAGATATAGTTTTTATGGAATGATGATGTCTGTTATCTATTTAAAATTGAATATATAACTATAACTTAAGATAGATTATAGTGAATATGATATAATTTATGAGATAGTTTATAGAAATAAAAGTGATATGAATAAGTATAAATGCTTATATATTATTATTATTGTACTTTATCATTTATACCAATATTTTTATCTTTTAAGACTAATAATAAGAAATTGATCAAAACTAGCTATTAAATGAAATAACTAAGATGTTATTTAGTGTAATCTATTATACATTTATAGGTGTATAAATAGTATATAGTTCCTTTATTTCAATAATGCAGGAATTTATATAAGAAGCATAATAAATCAGATTTATATAATTGTGATCAAGGATTATTTAAGGTAGTTTGTCCGAGTCGGTTAAGGAGACAGATTTAAAATAAGTTGCACACTAGTGGGTAAAAGTTTGAATCCCACAGCTGCCATTGTATATATTAAAGTATTATAAATTTGATGCATCAAAAATAATAAAAATTAAGTATATTAAAAATAGAAACATTTAAATAACTAAAATTGCTTATTTAATTACTCCTTAATCCTAAATATTACAAATATAGTACTTACAAAATATTTCGCTCCTTTATATTAAATCTCTTTCAGAAATTAACTAATATTAAGAAAAAAAATTAAGATTTTAACTCTTTAGTAAAATAAAAAGTTGCTAAAATGAAGTAAGCTATATACAATTTTAAGTATAGAAATAATAGAAAAAAGGAATATATAGTAAATAAAAATATATAGAGCAGTTTTAAATATCTATATTTCTTAGATTTATAAAATATCTTATTACTAAATTATCATCAATGAATATTTAAGAGCTAACAAAGATACCTATTTAATTATATGTGTATATTACTAATAAAATTAGCACAAGAAATTCCTTATTTAAGAAACTGGACATGGCAACTATAAATACTAAAAACTTAAATATTTTTCTACTTCATTAAAATTAAAATAACTCATTAGCAATAAAAATATTTAGTCCATTTATAGTTAAATAGCCTTATGGTAATAAGAAAATTAAGTCGCTTTATTAAATTATGTATTAATAGTGAGACCAAGATATCATTTTAAAGACATCTATTAACTTCTTTAATAAAAAGAGAAAATTAAAATTTATTATATCTAAAATTATTTTGATTAAAAAGTTAAATTTAATAATATACTAAATTAAATAAACTATTAAAAATTTAAAAGATATAAGGAATGCGTAAAGGTTTTCTTGCATATTAAAATAGGAATAAGTGATATTCTAGAATCTTTAGGACAAAGGAAAAGTTGGAAAGAAAGTTGCACACAAGATTCAGACTCCTACCTTTGAAGAAAATACCAATTAATTAGATTAAAGATATATTGCACTCAGAAGTTTCTAATTTCGTCATGAGCAGCAAATAAAATAAGATTAGCCGATTAAAGTGGTGTTGGACCTCCAGGAAGAGGTTAAGAATTTAAAAAAGATAATAAAATGCTTGTGAAAAACTTGAAATTGCAGAGAACAAAGAGTTAAAACTTAAGGCCTAAGAAAGAGACATGAAAGCCTTTAGAAACATATCTCAAGCTAGAACAGTCAAACTTAGACCAAATAATAGAAGCAGACGGAATTAAGAAACATATATAAAAAATTGAACAAAATAAGCTTAAACATAAACTGAAACTTTAAAATGCACAATGAGAAGAAAAGATATACTAATACTATAAAAATATAATGTTAAAATACATTCGGAAATATTAACTAAGATAATTGTGAAGAAATGATACTGTTGTAGAAGTGAAATCATTTTTATCGACAATGTTAGCAATTTCATAAAAAGTAAAAATCAAATTGGCAATTGAAATACTTAATAAAAAGAAAAAAGACTAAATAATTTAGAAAGTATACTATACCTTTCAAGGAAAGATGTGAAATAAAGATATTATCCTGATCCTGAACACCAGATCAAATTGAAGTGAACATGGTATTTCCAATCACTGAGGAAATCGGTATCTTAGAAACATGTTGAAATACCAGGAAAAAGATCAAGTAATTCAAATTTTTTTAGTTTTATAACAAAACTTTATAACAAAAATTAAAAAATATGAGATATTCATCTTGTACATAAACATTTTTAATTTAACCACATCTAAATCTTTAAGTTATCATGAAATAGGTAAGACGATATAAACTAAAACTTGCATGATAAAGTGAAATTTAAGTATAAGATAAAATTAGAATAGGAATAAAGTCAGATAATATTAAAAAGTCATAAAAACAGAATTTGATTTAAATAAAAATATTAAATTTACATAATCAAAGCCATATGTTAATATATATTAGTAAATGATTAAAATTACCATAAGAAAAAATATATAAACTTATATGTAAAATTGTATATATATAAAGGAAGATTAATGATAAAATATATAAAAATAAATAATCTTTTTACTAGTAAAAATTCAATAAAAAAACTGGAAAAAATATATTTCTAAAATTAATAGCAAAAATTGCTTCTATTTAATTTTAAGTTTTCTTCTTTAACATGAAAAATAAAAAAATGATTTTAGAATTTTATTTAAGTAAGCAAGATTTATATGAAAATTTGACGCAGAAGTTTTAATATAAAAAAGTAGAAGGATAGTAAAAGCCATGGAATTTTTAATTTTTAGCTTTAAAGGAATAAATATATAATAAATAATAATTAATTTGGCTTTTAAAATTTCTTTATTTAAAGATTTTACTTAAGAATGAGATTAATTTACTTAATAATTGCTAATTTTAAGTTAAAGTTTTAGTCAAACGCTTCAAATCATTTTTCTCGCCTTTTTATCTCTTCCTCTAATAGATTGCTGAATGACAATAAATATGGATTTATTTTACCTGGTTATGGACACAGATTCCCAAATTTTATGCATTCTTCGCAATCTTTTTTCGTTCAATCTACGCCATCATTTTTAACATAGCATCAACAACCTATTGCATGGTAATGATTTCCGTGTTCTAATATAGGCTATATTTATTTCTTACTCTTAATTTGACCTCACAACAAAAAGCTCAGTCTCTTTTACATCCAAAACATGTAATATATAAATATTTTGAATCTTTTGTAGTATATTATCCACAGTAGGGACACTTTCTAATATCCATTCCTATTTCTCTTACAACTTCTCTTGCCTATTTTTAAATGTCACTTACCTTAAAAACATTTATTTCTTAGCAATTTCCAGAATGTGGCTTTTGGAGACACGTCGAACAAACTTTTTACTAACATCTGTCACAACTAATAATATTTGTTATCGCAGGTATTTTAAATTTACCTTGGCATCCCATTTAAAAGCAACATCTATATAAAAGAATACATTAATCCATTTTATAAATTTTATCTTTAGTTTGTTAGCTTTTCTCAATTCTCTTTACTAATTAAACCTTTAATAATGTTATGATCTCTAACTTCGATTCCTATCTCTAAAGGATCAGAACATTAAGCACACACAATATCTTCACTTTTAAATTTTCCTTAAATTATTTATGTTTCTATTCATTTTTTTAAGCAAAAAGTGCAAAATTGATGATTACAACCTAATACTTTTATATAAGATGCAGTATAATATCTTTAGCATGATTAGCAAATAATATGATTCTCTTCAAAATTAGTCTAAATATTTTCATTATTTTATTATTCAAATTTTTGTAAATTTGACTAAATATCTTATGTTTATTATTTTCATTCTAAGTTCTATTATCAGTTTATAAAAGCATTTACTTACTATATTTAGTCATTTTTTCACTAACCTTCATAAATTTCTCCATTTTATAATTTTAACACTCCATATCCTTGCTTTTTTCCATCAATCCATTCACCTTCAAAAATTTCTCCTGTTGAATAATAATAAATTCCTTTTCCATGACATTCATTTTCTTTTCATTCTCCTTCATATTTTTCACCCAATCATTATCCTTCGCCTCATATGTAAGTACCTTTTCCTTATTTTTTATCATTTAATCACTATCCTTCATATTTATCTCCATTTTTTAATGTTAAAACTCCTTATCCTTGCTTTTTATCATTAAATCACTCACCTTCATAAATATTTCCATTTTTATATTTTAAAATTCCTTTACCATGATATTTTCCTTCTTTTCACTCTCCTTCGTAAATATCTCCTTCTATATATTTAAAAACTCCTTTTCCATCCATTTTATTTTCTTTAAAATCTCCTTCATAAACATCTCCATTTAGATAATAATAAATACCTTTTCCATGTCTTTTATCTTCATACCAATCTCCTACGTATTTTTAACCTTCATATTTATTGGTAACTCAAGTTTAACTTCCTTTTCCTTATTTTATACCATTTATTCATTGGCCTTCATAAAAATCTCCATTTATATATTATAAAATCCCTTATCCATGCTTTTAATTATCGTTAAATTCCCCTTAATAAAAATCTCCTTCTGGATATTTAATCATTCCATTTCCATGTTTCTTATTTTCAAGAAAGTCTCCTTCATAAATAACTCCACTTTTATAAGAATATTTTCCTATTCCTTATTTTTTGCCATTTACTACTTACCCTTCATAAACATTTCCATTATTATAAGTTATCCTAAATATACCTTGTTATAAAAGTTATATCACTTAACTCTAAGTAATATCTTCCTCTTTTTCTTGCTCCATTTTATTATAAAAGCAAATTTGAACAACTTTAAATTAATTAAAATACCAAAATTAAACATAATAAATATGAAGCATTAGATTTTAAAGCTAAGCAATTAAATATTATAGAGTATTTATAAAAGGATTTTATGTTTCTAAAAAGTAACACATTACATCTTAATAATCATAGTATCTTAAAAAATTATCTAGATAATCATATTCTACGTGAATCTAGGCATTTAATTATATTAAGGAATCTCTCAGTTATTTACATTTAGTAAATAAGTTTTGAGTAATGTATTAAAGAACAATTGCACTTAAAAAAGATATCAAGAGTTTTAAGTAAAACTTATACAAATTAAACTATTATGCCATTATAGAAGTTTTATACTAATTTACTGAAAAATTATTAGATTGAATAGAGATACAAATAATAAATGTATTTAATATAAAGTAGTTTAAGATACTGCTTTTATTAGCTTAAAATTAACTTCATAAAATGTTTTTAGAATATCTTTAATTTAAGAAATTTTTTTCTTTTATTTCAATTTATCAATAAATCACTCAGAGAATGATTGGTATTATTTTAATTTTTAATATAGAGTTTTAAATTATCACTGATATAAACAAAGAAAAAATCTTATAGTTTAATACTTTTTTTCATAGGAAAATGAGGATAATCAGTTATTTATAGAAACTTTTATTACAAATTAAAAAGATAAAACTTGCATTACAAAATGAAATTTAAGTAAAAGAACTAAAATTGAATAGAAATAAATGAGATAATATAAAAAACCAGAAATAGAACCTTGATTTACTCAAAATATGGGATATTAACAACCTAGATCTTATACAAACATATATTTAAAGTGATTAAAATTCGCATAAGAAAAATAAAATATAAAATTAATAGTAAAATTGTACTTATATAAAAGAAGATTATAATAAATTTTATAAAAAGTAAATCCTCTTGCTAGTTGAAATTTAATAAATTAAACTGAAAAAATTTGTTACTAAAAATAATAGTAAAATGTACTTCTTTTAAATTTCAAGTATTTTTCTTTAATTAAGAAAAAACTAAAAAATTGTTTTTTTGTAATTTAATTAAGCAAACTAAGTTTATATGAAAATTTGATACAAAATAATTCTAATATAAAAAAGTAAAAAGATAGTAAAAAGTTATACAATATTTATAATTTTTATAAAAATAAAAATATTATAAATAATAACTGTTTTAATTAAAAAATTTCTTTATTTAATTATTTTTATTGAGAATGAGATTAATTTATTTATTAGGTATTAAATTTAAGTTAGTAATTTAGTAAAATTCTTCAATTAATTTTTTCTTGTCTTTTTATCTTCATGCTTCACATATCTGTTTTTGAATGTATAAATATTTATTGATATAATTGAAAGTAAGAGTAAAGTTATTATAAAGTATAATGAAAAATATTAATATTATCTACTTAAAACTAAAAATAAAATTTGCTTTTCTTAATTCATTTTTTATGAGGATTCTATTTTTATTCCATTTCGCTCAGGTTTGTTATGTCTCCTATCTTTTTTTTATACTTTCTATTTTTATTTATCTTAAGGGACTTACCTAAAGTTCTTTGATTATCTTATCTTTTAATTCTTTTAAAGCTAAAGTAGCATTTTATAAAATGCCAAATGCTACAATATTAGCATCTCATTTTATACATTATGTCCTTGGAGCAATCAAGTTGTTAAGTGTTTCCTAAATTAATTGTTTTAGTTCTAAAAATTTCTATTTTATCTTGATCTTAAGTATTCACACTATAAGCCTTAGTTAATTATTTTATCATAGTAACCTTTTAAATTAAATTTATTAAGACTAATGATACAGTTTTCTTGTGTAATTATTTAATTTCTAGCAAGTTGCTTAAATAAGTACATTTATTCTAAATTAAGTTATTATATATTTGCTATTAACTCTCATATCTCTCTTTATAATCTTAATCTTAATCTTACTCATCCTGCTTTTTGAGAGCTTATAAATCTTCACAAGCAACTTATATACAGTTTCATTGGTCATTTAATGTTACGTTTTGATAATAAAAGTACAATTTAGATTAATTATCATCGTTTCCTTAAAATGATGATAAGATTCCAGTAACTTTTTTTCTAGCTTATTTACAAGCTTTTCTTATTAACTTTTTGATGCTTTATTACTCTCTAATTTCCGTATTTTATATTGAATTAATAAAATTAAATGATTATTTACATTATTCTCTCTTAATCTTTATAAACTATATAAAACCTAATAACTGAAGAAGTTAAACAAAGCAAAATAGTATGGATTAGTTGAAGAGTTTAGGGATAGATAAGATAAATATTTTCAAGTTCTTCTCCCTAAAGTGCTATCTAAAGTCTTTTAGAAAGAAGCAATAAAATAAGTAAAGTAAACAGGAGATATTTAAAAAATAACTGCTGCTATTAAATAAAAAATACTTATAAATCTACGTTAAATAGCAAGCTTAAATATAAAAATTAGAAGAAAATAAAAAATATATAAGAGTTTATATTTATAAAATAGCACCTAAGAAATAACAGACTTATACAATCAAATTTAATTATTTTTATCAGTATTTGATAAAAGAAATTTTCCTTCTTTTGATGGAGAGTTAAAATTTAATCAAGGCTATTACTGAGGGGGTAATCTAAAAAAGTCACTCATGCAATCACCCCAGCGTCTCTGAAGAAGCCAGAAAGCAGACTTACTCTGCTTTGCACAGGAGGTCTCAATTTAATCCTTCTGGCCAGATGAGCATGGAATAGCTCATCAAAGTGGTAAGAAATCTCCAGGAAGATAGCAAGAAATTAAGGAAGAATAATGAGAAGGTAATGCAACAGCTTAGCCTAGTAGAAGAATAGAATCAAGACTCATGTCCTAGGAAAGAGAATTATGCGCTTTTTGGAACATATAGCAAAATCAGAGTAGCTAATCCAACGACAAATAGAGTAAAATAAGCAAAGAAGTGATCCATGGATGATTGAGAAGGAAGACACAAGAAAACTTAAAATAATTCAGAAAAGATGTTATTGCAATTCGGTAGAACATTTATGAAGAAGATAAAAGAAATTCCTAAGTTTCAAGAATTAATACTGAGAAAAGCAAAGAAAACTACAAGCACAATAAAGGAAAAAAATCAACTGTAATAGAGAAGAATTAGAGAAGACTTTATATGAATGAGCTTAGCAGATCTACAAGAAGAAATCAGAACAGAATGGAAGATGAAACTGAAGACAATAAGACCAAGTGAGAGAGAGGAGATCAAACATTTAAACATTTTTGTTAAATACCAGAACAATCCGGCAATCAACAGGAAGAGGTGAATTATCTCCAAGATGCTAAACTAAATTTTATCATTATCATTAGCTTAGAAAAAAGCTTCACAGTCAACTTCTATTTCTACTCTCCTAAACTACAGGATTTCGAATTACTTCTATGATCCGCCATCCATATCTCTTCCAAAAATTTATTTGTCCTTCTGGTTTCTTCTTTAATTGTTATACTATTCGTTGAACCTGAGTTATAGTATTTCTTTCTATATATTTATCATGTTCTCGTTGGTTCAAAAGCAGAAAATTTTTTCTAAGATCTATTTCTTATTATTTATTTCATCATTTTTTCAGTAGTGATTATTCTAATATATATAGAACCAGATTTTTCTAAGATAGAAATTTATCTTGTTTGTATCTTATTATAAATATTCAGATTCTATTTGTTTGAATACTAAATAACTAGTCTAATGCTTTTTAAATTACTACTTATTATTATTCTTACTTTTATTGCCGTTTTTTTATTTGCTATTAAAATTTTGAAAATTGGAATTAAAACATTTGAGAAATTCATTTAATTATTATTCAAATTCTTCCATATTAATAACCATTTATAATTAAATTTTATTAAAAGTTTCTTCCATGGATGGAAATTATAGGTCAAGTTATTCAATCAGATTTTCTAGGATGTTTTCTAGCTTTTCTATCCTTTATCTTTGCTATTTTATTTCATATTGTTCGTTATTTATTCCTTATTACCCTGATTATTCATATGCTTTCTTAGATTATATTTCTTAAGCTTATTGAGGCTCTTATTCAGTTAGATTATATAATTATTCTTTTTTACGAATGAGATAAGAGAAAACTATTTCTTAGATGCCATTTTTTTGTATATATAATTAATTAAAGAGGGTCTACCATTATAAGGTTAGCCACTGCTTAAATATTAAATACTGATAAATAATTACCTCTTGAAAATGGAGTCATGGCAGGCTATATCTCTTGAAACTGCCTAGGTAGTATTCACATGTCCCTTCAAGGAATATTTCAGGTCGCAACAGCCGAAGATTATTTCGTTCCAAGGTTCTGAGGATAAGCCAAAGCAGTGGAAGACATAGTCGATCACAGATACTTAATTCCCCAATCTCTGATGAAGCTATCCTTTTCTTCACCCTTCGTTTGACTCTAGTTTCTTCGGAGGTTCCACCCATTAAAGGAAGGCAAAGTTTGGAAAGTTCGATGTTAAAATAATTGATTAATAAAAGCAATTAAGTAATGATAAATTACTTATGAAATGACAAGTTTAAGAATGTACTATTAGAGAAATATAAAGAAATGGCAAAATTAATAATTAGATTTAATTAAAAAAAGAAGTAAAATTAAAGCAGTATAAGGAAAATTATAAATACTAAAGCCTAGTTTTAAATATCAATAATATAAATTATCATAGTTTATAAAAATTATAATAAAACAAATTAAAAGAAAGATAGGCAGTATTATTTTTAAAACTACGTAACATTTTCTTAAAAATATTAGATTTTATTAAGTGATATAGAATAAAATAAATTATTTAATGATAATACTTTTCTAATTAGATAGTCTAGTGTATATAAACATATAATTAATTAATTCTTTAAAATTAGAAATAAAAATAAATTTAATATAAAGCCATTGCAATAATATTATTCGTATAATTTTCATTTTTCTATTAAGTTTTAATAAACTTAGTTTCTTTTTGCATAATTTATAGAATTTCTATTTTTATAAGAAGTAATTAGTTGATGATATGATTGATAAAAAATAGTAGTAGTATAAAGTTATATAGGAAACTATATTTATATAAGCAGATGAAATTAATAAAGATATTTATATAGCAAATAATTATGTTTGTAATATTTAGTATTCTATATACTTTTAAATATTAAATCAATGTGATATTAATATAACCAAATCAATAATACTGTCAATATTATTATCATTATATTATCATCCTTAATTAAAACTCACACTAATTATATCCTCATCAGTTTCTACAACAGCAACAACCATTAGTAATGTTAGTACACTCCATAAACTTAGATTTCAAACTCAACCCTGATTCAGGATAATCGTCAGATGTGTTCACTTCAAGATTTTGGATCTAACCAGTGAACTTTCTAAAATTAGATGTGAAACCAGACAGTCCAAAACTTTATTACAGCCTTTCTTTTATCTAAGAAACTGACAATCTAACTAATAATTGCTTCGTATAAGCAACAGAAAAACGATACAACTCATCAAAATAATCATTACAGGAGCAAATGATACTATAACTAGCATTCAATGGCACATAGCAAGTTCTTACTAGAAATGTAAGGAAAAATTCTCAGTTTCAACAAAGAAAAAGATTCAAGGAATACAAATATTGACAGAACACATGCTATGACATAATAAGCATAGTATATCATACTCTATAATCTACAAGTCTTAGAATAGACTCAATAAGATAGATAATAGACAGGGATAAAAAAAAGATACCTCATAAATAAAAAACTGAGTTAAGTTGAAAAGTCTGATAAATATGGTTAATCTGAATAATTTTGGCACTTAAAGGACTTAAAAGTTGAAACTGAAAAAAGTAATAATTTTAATTATAGAAGATGTAGTAGCAGGATTCGGTTATTCAGTATTAAGATTCTTTAACTGGAGAGTGAAAATTCAAGATTACTTATAAAATAGGAGAAATATATGAGGGTAATCTAGCAAATGGAAAGAGATAGGGAAAAGGAAGGCTATAGTATTAAAATGGAGATATTTATGAAGGAGATTGAAAAGAGGATTAAAGACATGGTAATGGGATATTTAAATGAAAAATTGGAGATTTTTATGAAGGAGAGTGAAAAAAAGACAAAAGAGATGGATAAGGAATTTGGTCACTTAAAAATGGAGATACTTATGAAGGATAATGAGTAAATGATAAAAAATAAGGAAAAGGAACATATACTAAAATAATAAGTTAATGAGAAGGAGAAAAATATATAGGAGATTGATATGATGATGAAATGAATGGGAAAGGAACTATTTATAAAGTAAATGGAGATATTTATGAAGGAGATTTAAAAGATGGATAAGGACATGGTTATGGAATATATAAAGCATTAGATGGAAATTATTATGAAGGTGAGTGATATTAGGGCAAAGAAAATGGAAAAGGAATTTGAAAAAATTAAAATGGAGCTCAGTATGATGGATAATGAGTAAATGGAAAAAAGTAAGGAAAAGGTACTCATATATGAGGAAAAGGTAAATTTGAAGGAAATAAATATGTAGGTAATTTTTATGATGATGATTTGAATGGAAAAGGTATTTTATATATAGTAAATGGAGATATTTATGAAGGAGATTTAAAAGATGGATAAGGACATGGTTATGGAATATATAAATGACTTGAAGGAAATTATTATGAAGGTGAGTGATATTAGGGCAAAAGACATGGATAAGGTACTTTTATATGAGGAAAAGGATAGCATGAGGGAAATAAATACGTTGGCAATTTTGTTGAAGATAAGAAAAATGGAAAAGGAAAATTATTTTTTAAAAATGGAGATATTTATGAAGGGGACTTTAAAGGTGATTTAAAGCATGGTGAAGGAATTTTCAAATTTCTTAATGAAAATGTTTATGAAGGTGATTGGATCTAAGATAAAAAACATGGATATGGAATATTAAAATTTAAAAATGGAGATAAATTTGAAGGATAATGAATAAATGATAAAAAATGAGGAAAAGGTACCTATATTTGAGGAGATGGATAATGAGCTGGAGAAAAATATGTTGGTGAGTGGTAAGATAATTAATAGCATGGAAAAGGAATTTATTATTATTCAACTGGAGATACTTTTGAAGGGGAATGAATAGATGGAAATAAATAAGGATATGGAATTCTAAAGCTATAAAATGGAGAATTATATAAAGGTTTTTGAGAAAATGATTAAATTTAATAAGTCGAGAGTATTATAAACTAATCATATAATGAGATGGAGAAACAAAAGTAAGAGATAGATATTTCAGTTTAATAGCAAAAGTAAGAAAAATAAGTATAAGAAGATATTTCATCTTAATGAAGAACAAAGTAATGCTAATGTTGCTAAGCATAATTTAATTTAGCTGAAATTAAAACTTTTAGTTGTAATCATCAGTTTTGCATTAAGTGTTTGAAAGGCTGAATAGAATCTCTAATAGATCAAGGGAAGTTTAAAAATGAAGATATAATATGCTTAAAATGCTCTACATCTATAGTAAAAGGAGTAGGAAGTAGAAATGATGATATAATCCAAGAAATTGTAAGTAAAGAGCATTAAGTAAAGCTTGATAATCTAAGAGCAAGTTAGGTTTCTGATTTAATGTAATATTTCATATGCAGACACTGTCCATAAATGAATTGTTAGGCTTTATTTTAGTTACCTAAACTAACTAATAATATCAAATGCAAAGAATGTCAAGCTAATATTTGCTCAGTGTGTCTGTAACTGAAACATTCAGGAAATTGCCAAGATGAAAACATTATAAAAGTAACAATTATTAAAAAATACAGGCAAGAGAAGTTGTAAGAAAAATAGGAGTTGATATAAGGAAATGTCCTCATTGTGAATAATATGCAGCAAAAGATTGACAATACTAATATGTTGTATGTGATTGATGCCATAAAGATTGAACTTTTTGTTGTGAGTAGAAAATAAGCGTAAGTATTAATGCAGCCAATATTAGCACATGGAGATCATTACCATGCTTTAGGATGTTGGCAAAAAGTGGATGATAGTGGAACCGATAGAGTAGAAAACAGTTGTGAAGAATGTTAGTTAATAGGAAAACTGTGTCCCTAGCCAGGAGCAATAAATCCAGATCTATTATCTTATAACAAAGTAATAGAGATGGAGATAAATAAGAGAAAGAATTTAGCATGGACTGATTAACTCAAAATTAAGCATAGTTTTTTTAAACTCTTATACATATAAAAGCAAATCTCATCTTCTAATAGTTTTGTGCTTATATATATCTTCCTTACTTTCTTTAATTGCTTAATAATGTCAATAGAAGTTATAATTTCGGTTTATTTTATGTGAATATTTGGTTCTTTATAGTGGTTTTTAAAATATTTACTTGTAAATATTTTCTTTGAAAGTTGATTTATCTAAAGAATATTTAATTAATCATTTCCTAATCTAACTTCACTTTTTAATTTTGGAGATATTTAGATTATATCTCCGGATCAGCAGTTTTAAAAACTCATCTCTGAGGCATTTTTAATTTTCTATCTATTTAATATTTTTCAGATTATGAGACTATCCTTTAGTGCTTTTCTAAAAGATTTATATATTTTTAAGCATACTATTTGTAAGAATCCAAGCTTAAACTATTTCTCTAATAGTTCTTCTATTAGTCTTTATTAACAATCAGCATCCTAATACCCAATCATTTTGATTATGGTGTGGATTCAACATTTTTTTATTTTAGAAAAAAGTTTCGTCATTTTTCGCTTCTAAAAATAACCTTTTAAATCCATAGCTAATAAATGACTGATAAGATACATAGGCACACGAATATGATGAAGTGGATAGATGAATTTAACTTCTCAGATAAATCTTTAAAAAAGAAACAAAATGGCTATACTTTTCACTCTGTTTAAGATAGTACTGCAAATAAATCAAACTAAGGACATACACTTGAAGCATACTACTTAGATGCTTCTTCTAAGTAATCAGCAACAAGTAGCATAATCACTTAATATCTATCTCAATCACAAACTTTTAAACTATACTTCATTGACTTCCAAAAATAAGCTTCTTTGTGTCCAATGATTGAGTTGACTTAACTTCCTATTAATGAATTAGTATATAGATTTAGAAAGTTGCTATGAGCTTAACATAAGATACAATTTTAAAAAGCTAACATAGATATAAAGAGCTCTAATAGAACTGACACTGAAAATAAGCAAATCTGGATAAAAAGCTTAGCAATGCTTAATCAATGTAATGATGTATAAGGGAAATAGTAAATCAAAGTACTTATTTCGATGTAATAAAATGCTAATGAGAGAGATAGTTTACACTGTTAATAGAGAAAATCAAATAAAGAGGTTTAAAATAAAGCGTTCATATGTCAAAGGTTTTGTTTATATTGCATTAAAGATAGATAGTTTAGTAGGTGATTGGTATGAAGATAAATAAATGGCTTGTTATTTCAATCAAATAGAAAAAAATGAAGCTGAACTCTCGATTTGGTAAAAGAAACGGAAGTTAAAAAGGTCAAAAATGGATTTCCAAGTATTTTAAAATTAAAGAAGGCTTCAAGTTAACAAAAGTTCAAGAAATATAGTAGAATGAAGAACTGATTGATTCGGCAAATTAGTACTAATGTATGTAAAGTAAAGAGGGCTTCATGCTAATTAAAGGAAAAATTACAGGCTAGAGGAAATTCGTTAGAATCTTAAAGAAAACTGATGAGTTAAGAAAGAGATAGTTGAGCTTAATGGTGTAATCGGATTGAAAGCTAGAACCAAATAATTAATAAAAGAGAAGACTTGATCTCTGCAATTAAAGCTAATAGAATATCCACAAAAAGCAATTTTTTATACAGGACTAGAATAGGAAACTATAATTTAAATGGATATCAAATATCTGAAAAATAACTAATAAAATGAATCTGAGAAACTGATGGAATAGAAATAAAAGCAACAGGATTTTTAAATAATAAAAACACATCGAAGATAATGACCTCCCTTAGATTCAGACTAACATTTTTTCAAGAAATGTAAGAAGCTTTGAAATAAGAAGAAGGACAAAAATTAAGAACTATGAAGCACAATATCAATATTGTATTGAAATAGTTGATACTGATATAAAAGCAAATTTGCTCCCACGCACAACCTATTAAATACTGGATGGAAAACCAGTAAAAAATATCTAGGAGCAGGCTAGATATAAAAAATAAAGTAAGGGCTTTCAAGCATTCCTTTACTTTAATTTATTTTTAAATAATATAATTGAAAAATGGATGATGTGCTCTAGTCACTCTCATAATAAATACCACCATGGATAAGTAAAGACATACTCTTTGTGTATAAGTCTTGCTTAATTGAAGATTCTCTAGTGGTACGAGAAACTAACTAATTGGCATTTAAGTCCAGGTCTGTGAATCCTTTCGTCTCAGATTTCTCTAATCTGGCAAGAGTGGAAAAATAACTAAAGACATGACTGTGGCTGACTAAAATTTTTATTTAGAAGAATTTAATTTGAATTTGCCATTTAGTACAAGAATTCATATAATCCCTTCTAACTTCAGCCTTCTTAAAGAACTTCAAGAATTTAGAGAAGAAGGGAATCAATTTTTATTCAAAAAAGAAAAAAAGATGAGAATATGATTCAATGAAGGAAAAATAAATCATGTCTATGTGGATCATAAAAAGTAAAATTTGGTTTTTTATTAATCGTTATGATCCTAATAATGGTAGTACCACACTAATTTATTTATTTATTAATCTTATACACCAAAAGAGAAAGTGAGTAAAAAAAATGGGAAATGGAATTTTAAATGAAAAAATAGAGTTGATTAGGAAGAAAAATAATAATAGTAATTAATATAAGCTAAAATTTTAAGAAGTATTTGCTTTCTTTGGATTTTCAATCAGTTCCTGCTATTTTTTTCAAAGTTGGAAAGCTCGATCATTTTTATGTGGATGGCTACCGTTCCTCCTCCATCTGACAAATTTATTCTGTGTTTAACCTTTTTTTGCAGATTCTATTTTTATTTATAAAATGTCTTGAAAGCCCCCTTAATTTGTTTAGTTTTTATGTCTTTTAAGCTTTTAATAGCCAGAAGTCGCTTTATTAGATGTTGGGAAACATTGCAATATTAGCACCTCTCTTTTTTTCTATTTCTGCTTCTATTTTGAAAGAATAAAATTCTCGAGTTTTTCCATTATTCTTGTTATTTCAGTTCTTCCAAATTCTATTTATCATTTAATTAATAAGTCACGCTATAATTCTTAATTTCTTCAGTAACTGTTGAAACTTCTTCTACTTAGTTAGTTTAGGCTTAATGAACAACTATTCTTTTGTTAAGACTATTAACTCTCACTGTATGTCATTTCTAACGAAAGTTGCTCATAGTGCACCATCAGTTCTCTTTCTCTATCTTCCTGCTTGCTGAGAGTTTTCTTCATTTTATCATATTATTCATATACGGATTCAATTTCCCGTTCTATTATTAAAAGGATTTCCTAGCTTCCTTAAATTCATCTACCTTGATACGATGACGAAGCCTCAGATGATTTTTGCTCTTTCTCTAGTTGAACTCATCTCCTAGCTTTTTTTTACTAAGTTTTCGATTCTTTGTTGCTCTATATTCCTGTGTAATATTTAAAGTATAAATATAATAGTATAGCAAACAAAAAAAAGGCTTATAATAATAGGTATAAAAGCAGACTCTATAATGGAATTAGCATATATTTGCTAGGCAAGAAAAGCAAAATAAGAAAAAAAAAGTTCTATATCGGACTTAGTGGATGGAGAGTTTGGTTAGGTATAAAGCTAACAATTAGGTTATTTGAAAATAGGACAAAATTAAGAACAAGATCAAGCTTTATTTTGACCATATGAAGATATAGCCAAGGAAACAGTGAATAGGATTGTAAAAGAAAGGACCAATTTCATAAAGTTAAATAAGCTTAGAAATATTTTTCGAAGACCGAATTCTGTATAAAAAGCTTCCTTAGAGATTTTACTTGAAAACACAGAGTAACTTAATAACCAATATTATTAAGAGAGTTTAACAGATTTGAAGTGAAAGAATTACCAGCTAGTAAAATAAAAGACTCAGCTAATTGAAGTAGATAAGATTAATGCCAAGATTCTTCTAATCCTTAGTATTCAAAAGTAAAAAAATGGATGAGATATAGAATTCACTAGTTTTAAATAGTGATTCTTCTTAAATTAACTAAAAAGAAGCTGAAAATTCAAAGGTTTAGAACAGGCAGGAGAATAAAAACCTCCAAATAAAGAGATTTGGAGTCTCTACAACTTACAGAAATTAACTTAATAATAAATTTATTAAGGAAATTATTTAAAAACTGAAGTTAAAAACCAGAAAATAAATTCCTATGTGTTCCATTAAAATTTTTTCTTAACTCTCTTCATCAAAAATATTAGTTGTAGAGCTTACTGAAAGAAAAATCAATACATAAGAAAAAAAATAGTATTACCGCCAAAAATAAATAATGATTATCCTAAGATACTTTTAAAAATAGGATATTATCAAAAAGATAGTGAGAATATAAAAGATATTCACTCAAAAATGAACTAAAATAAAAATAAAAATACCTTTATATGGTAATCTAAAAGCACATAAACTTAAGACTCATCTTTGAATAATACCAATCAGTAGATAGATTAAAATTGATGTAATGAAATTACCTAAAGGTAAAATAATATTATTAATTCTGATATTTCACACGATCACTATTTATCTGATCTCTAAAATAAAAACACAAAACTTTAAAATTAAACTGCTTACTTTATAAGTATAATACAAGAACAAGTAATAAAAAATAAATAAAATGAAAATTTGTTTATTTAAGAAATAAAAGAACTTAAAAATGATAATTACCTTATTTTATTATACTTTACCTTTATATTAATTTAGTATAATTTTAGAATATTTTTAATTATTAAGTTTGTTCAAAACACTAAGTAAAGCTTTCAAAGTAGTTATTATTTTTTACTTCTTACTTAATAAACAGCATTTTTATATATTTATAGTAATCTAGATTTTTAATAATTTTCAACTTCTCAATATCAATCAAACATTATATAAACTTAATAGATTTCTCAATAATATAAGATCTATTAATAACTATATTAATATACACTTATAGATTCAATTTTAAATATATAATATCTCTTTTCTTCTTAAAGATAGCTTATTTTAATGCTTTTAGTATTATTATATACAAATAAATAGGGAGGAGCAATCCTCCAACTGAAACTGACTTAAAATCTGGTACCAGGAAGTACCTCATAGTTGAAGAAACAGCCAAAAGAAGAGAAGACAAGATCAAAGAGGCATTAAGTAGCATTAATGACGAAAGATACCAGATACTAAGGTCTCTTAGGGTAATATTCCGATCGTGGCCCTATAGAAGACAAATTCACAAGGGAATGCTAGCATTGTGGAAGACTTCAACAAGGAATTTTTTAACTTAAAAATCTTTATTAAAGAATTGCGCACCATTGAGGTGCTACGGGTTCTATAATCTCATTTTTTTATATTATAATTAATAAAAATTTAATATCCAAATTTTCTGTTTATTCTGTAACTATCTTCTAGTTAATATTCATTACATCTTTTAAATGCGAAGACTCTATTTTATTTTGGGGAAAAGTAAACATATAAATTATAATTTTTTCTATCAATTATCTATCATATTCATATTACTAATTTCAATATTAAACCTATATCTTTTATTAATATAACTATTAGTTTCTTTCTTAGAATTTGAATAACAGTTAAAAAAATATCCTTTAATATATTTAAAAATTCTAATAGCAGTAAATGGAAAATATTAAGTTTCTCTTAATCAACTAAAATAAAGTTGAATGATTAAATACAACTTTTAGTTAAGTAATTTAAATATTGCTTAGAAATAAAAAAATCAAAAATGATACAAAAATTTATTTCCTTAAAAATACTCCTAAAATCATAATAACAGAGAAACTTTCAAAATAGTTTACTATATTTAACATAAATTGTCACTTTCATACATTTCTAATAAGTTATCTATTTTTATTATTTATAAAAATAAAAAATTTAATAGATAAATTTCTAATAAATGTTAAGTTCTGCTCTTGAAACAAATTAAAATATCAAAAATATTAAAAAAAGTAATTTTCATTATAATTTTTTTATAAACTGTTGTTGTATAAAGAAATATAATGGAAAGTAACTTAGAATCATTTCTATATGAATGACAGAGAAGTTCAATATTTTAATAAAGTTGAGATCCAAAATGTAAAAGGAATGAAAAATATTGTATTTGATTCTGTTATTTTTATAGTTAATAAAATAAATTTTTTGCTAAGGAAATGGAATATGTAATTTAGTGATAATTTAAATAAACAAAAATTTGTTAAGTTTTAAATTCTTATGAAGCATTTATGAGAAATTATATGATATTATGTACATCATGAACGACAACGTGAATTTCTTAATAAAATTAACAAAGGGAATTTATTAAGATAACAGCATGAAAATTTTTGCTAGAAGAAGGTGTATATTTACCATTAATCATTAACATAATTTGTCCTTCAACTTAAAAGTAAAATTTTAATTTTTTTGTATATTCAGTTCTTCTACTAACTACTCTTTGTCTTATATTAATCTCAAATCTTGTTTCTTTCTAAGATTTTACGTTTTTGTCACTAATGTCACGTATTGTTGCAAATATAGCATCTTTTTCTTGTTATATGAAATATTGTTTCCTATTTTTCTATTTTAGTGGACATTTTTTTTAAAACTTCTACAAATATTCTTAAATTTATTGGAGTTTCGAATCTAATTATACTCAATTTTTCTCTTTTTACTCTCGAATTATTCAAATATCATTCTCTTAGCATTTAATTCTTTCATAGTCTCATCCTTTAACTATTCAATCTATTATATAGACTACTTCATCATCTTCAAGCTTTATGAGGTTTTGACTAAATTCGAGCATTTCTTCCTTCAACAAGTTTAAATCCTCTTAGAGTTTTTTATAAGTTAATATATTAACTGTATCATTTATTAAGATCCATTTACTTTATTTCAATATTATCTAAATCAAAAGTATCATAGTATATATTGAATTATCGTATATTGCCTTCTTTATTTATTTTTTATTTCTTAATTATTACTTTCAGAGTTTCAGTTGAGTGGTCACTTTTTCATCTTTTAATGGAGGTTTAGAGAGTTATGTTACTTTTTATGTTTAGTATTTTTACTTAAACGCTTAAATATCCGTTGAATGAAGAAAGCCGCTTTAAATTTTTAATTATTAAGGATTTTATTTCTTAATGCTTTAAGTTCCCTCCCTACTGGTTAATTGCTAGTGTTAAGCAGAATGGATTTGTTAAAGCTGAGATTTAGAAAGAGAAGATGCTTCTGGTTTTCTCTCCTTCTCTGATGAAGTTGTAAAAAATTACTTTTAGAGTTCAGCCATTTATATAGGTAAACTTAAAATAGAGATATCAATTAACTTAGCGAAGAAAGATTAGGAGATAAGCCAGAGTAGAAGAAAAAAATCTTTCAAATTTCAGTCAGCATGCCAAAGAAAACGACTATAAGAAAAATAGGAAAGCACTTCAATAATAGAACAGAAAAATTAATCCATATCAGAATAATAATAAAAATAAAGAAAGTTCTCATCAAACAAGCTGAGTTAATAACTATCTTTCAGATAGATAAAAAGAACTAAATGTTAAATAACATTTAACCTTAGAAATGACATATATATGGTAGTAACTTGTTCGAAATAAAGTTTTAACAGAAGAATAGCTGTGCTCTTATCTCTAAACCAATTAAATTTAGAAAGTTCAACAATTACCAAAAAACTAAGATTGAAATGTTTCTAATAAAGTAAATAACTTAATATAAATGCTTATATAATTTAAATAACTATAAGCGTGCAAAAATTTAAGAACTTTATTTATTGAAAATAAAAAAGTTAATACAAGATAAAGAAATTAAAAAAAATTAAATGGAGTCTTAAAATCTTGTTCCCGGCTTTTTCTTGAGCAAAAGAAGAGAAAAAAGCTCTAGAGAAAAAGCAGACATAAAAAAAGTATCAAGAGTTTTCTTCTCCTCACTTACAAAACTAATAAAGAACCTAATAACTATAATAAACACCTCCAAAAGTAATAAAAAGAAAGGAATCTATTATAATAGCAGGAAAAGAACTTCCATCAAAGATAATTAAAAAGGAAATCAATATTTAACAGTTAGTATTTGAAATATCCAATCTCTAGGAAGAGATTAAAGTGCTTAAGTAGGAAAATTAAGAACTAAGAAACTTATTATCGCTTGGATAAGATCACTTAGGGATTAGAATTATTAACTAAGAAAGAGAATTCCAAGCATATTGGAATACTTAAACTGAACATAGATAAGAAACAGCAAGGCTTGGAAATATCGTATAAAAACAAGAGTTGGAGTTTATTAATCAAAAGAATATTAGCACAAACATAACTAATTAGGCAAATTAGATGGAGATAGAATAAAAAGAGGCTATAAATCAAAAACCAATCAAATAAGTAAGGAAGAAATGCTAATACTGTTAGAGTAAGTGACATTTGTACAAGAATTTCTTTTAGAATTTCAAGAAAAAATTATGGCGTAAAGAATAAGAAAAATACTAGAGGCTCTATTGCAACTAGCATGAAGATATTTACAGAAGAAAATGATGTGAAGTACCTTTTGAAATAATAAGAACAAGAAATCAAAGAAACTGAGAAGACCTTAGTGAAGATGATTTCATTAGATCAAGAATGATGAGAAGTGTTGCTGATAAAACAACTTATTTTAAACGGTGTCCAGATTGGCACTGTTGAACATTTTAATTTAATTATTATTACAAGATAAAGAAGTATTGATATTAAAATTCTTCTAAGAATCTAATGAAAAGTACTTTGGTTTAAATAGTTTTAAAGGCAAGACAATTCAAGAAATAAAGAGAATTAACATACTGCAAATAAATAAAAATATAGTCTACAAAAAAATTGGATAAAGAATAAACTTTGACAGATGTAGAGAGCGATAGTCATCCACATAAAAAATAGATGAATAATTTAATCTTGATAAAAATGGATAGTAGAAACTGGTTGAAAATCTAGAAAGAATCTTAAACTTTCATTTGATAAGAAAAATAATATAAAAAAATTAAAAGTTAATTATCTAATAATCTAAAAGCTGCATAAGAATTTATTAAATTCTAGATAAGCTTCTGTTTGGTTTCTATGATAATTATAGAATTACTACTTTTAAGATTTATGTAAGAATAAAAATGATAAATTGAAGGATAAGTTAGTATTAGTAGATAAAATAAGTTCTAAGAAGATTTAATAATGTAAATCTAAAAAGAAAAGAATATTTATCTATAAAGTAAAGGTTAGCTAAAAGTAAAAAAAGAAAGACTGTAGGATTCTTAAAAAACTAAAAGAAAATTTAAAATTAATTTAGTTTTTAATTAGCAGGTAATATAAAATAAAACTAAGATATTTATATAAATATAAACATTACTGATAAAACTTAGTTTAATGCAATTATATCTATAAAAATTATAAAAAATGGGAAACACTACCAAAAACTATAAAGGAGGTTGACTAAAAGATAAAAGACATGGATAAGGTATCTATAAATGAAATAATGGAAGTAAATACGAAGGATAATGAGTATAAGATTAAAGAGAAGGTAAAGGAAAAATGTATTACTCAAATGGAGATATTTATGAAGGAAATTGACTAAAAGATAAAAGACATGGATAAGGTATCTATAAATGAAAAGATGGACGTTAATACGAAGGATAATGAATATAAGATTAAAGAGAAGGTAAAGGAAAAATGAATTACCCCTACGGAAATATTTATGATGGAGAATGACTAAAAAATAAAAAACATGGATAAGGTATCTATGAATGAAATGATGGAGGTAAATACGAAGGATAATGAATAGAAGATTTAAAGGAAGGCAGAGGAATAATGTGGTATTAAAATGAAGATATTTATGAAGGAGATTGACTAAAAGATAAAAGACATGGATAAGGAACATATGAAAGAAAAGATGAATTTAAATATGAAGGATAATGAAAATAAGATTTAAAGGAAGGAATAGGAATAATGTATTATTCAAATGGAGATGTTTATAAAGGAAACTGATTAAAAGATTGAAAACTAGGAAGTAAATACGAAAATTAATAGGAAGAAGATTATAAATAAGATATAGGTAAAATGTATTTTTTAAATGAAGATATTTATGAAGAAGATTGGATAAAAGATTTAAGAGATGACAAAGATTTAATGTGTTATTCAGATGAAGATGTATATAAGGAAAGTTGATTAAAAATTTTAAAACATGGATAAGGAATATATTAATGAAAAGATGGAAGCAAATATGAAGGATAATGAATAAAAGATTTAAAAGAAGGTAAAGGAATAATTTATTACTCAAATGGAGATAATTACGAAGGGGAGTGATTAAAAGATAAAAGACATGGGTAAGGAATATATAAATGAAAAGATGGTTCAAAATATGAAGGAAAATGATAATTAGGATAAAATTTAGGAAAGCAATCAATCTTATATTTTATCGATGGAGCATTTTTTGACTCATTTTATTTAAAAATGGATAAAAATAAAAAGTAATCTCTTAACTAATAAAAAGATATTATTTAGAATTTAAATCTTTAAAATTGAAACTTACTAAGAAAATAAGAAAGACTAAACTAATAATTACTTATATAATAAAGTCATAATATCCTTAATAATATATTTAGCTTCCTTAGTTTAAAGGATATTTGTGCTTTATAAAGGACTAATAACTTCTTCTTCTACTATAATTATAAATTATAAGTTATAAAGATAAAACACTTTGATGGAACTGAAGATTATATAAAAAATAAGATGAACTGAATAATAAAATAAATATAGAATTAAGATATAATAAAGCTAGTCATTTATTTGAATAACTTATCTCAAAATTTAATAGACTAATTATAAAATAAGCTATATTATAGTATTTTATTTAAATAATGAACAAGCCTTAAACAAGGAAAAAAAGATACATTATAAGACTTTTCTCTTTACAGTAATAATAAGATATTTATACTTTCTACTTTTTTACCTTATTAGAGTTTAAAAAGATTAACACTCTAAGGATGTTTTAAAGATGATGATTTATATTTCATTGAGTTACTAACCAATCTTGAATCATTAGATTTAAATGATATAGCAAATAATAAAAAGGGATAAGGTCTTAGTGGATAATTTTTAACTAAGTATTGTATGCATTTAAATAAACTTAAAGATCTAAAAATTAAGAGTGAGTAACTTTAATAAAAGTATATAACAGCATATTTGGAATAAAAAGGAACTTTTATTTAATAACTTTGCATAAATAATCCAAAAATAACTTCTAATCTTATTTATTTGTGTCCTAACTTAACTGTAATTAATTCTTAAGAATATGGTTCTGCTTAGTAAATTTTAGATAAAGTGATAAATCCAACAATTTAAAGTTTATAGTTATAAGGAAATTTTAGTAGTGAATCCTTTTAATAGTTTTTCTCCGTTAGTTATAACAAACTTATCAAAGTTAGTATTTAAAACTGTGATATTTTTAGTGATTAAAGCTTATAGATTCTTTTATAAAATACTAATAACATCTAATCACTTAAATTAAAAAGTTTAGCATAACTTACTGATACTTCTCTAGGATAAATAGGTAAATATGGATATAACTATCAGAAAATCAGTTTAATTGACTTAAATCAAATAAAACATGAAACTTTAGTTTTTATCTTCTAACATTGCAAGAGATTAAAGTAAATAGAGCTTGATTAACTAAGTTAAATAAATGTAGAAATCTTCCAAATGATGAAATAAAATAACTTATATTTACAAAAGTTAAAACTAAGAAACTTAAAAATATAAGGAAATTGATTAGATGAGATATTATAAATTAGTTAATTAAATAACTTATAACTAAGTAGTTTAAATTTAAATGATAATGATATCACTAAAATATTATAGAAAGCAATAAAATTATAAAAGTTAGATTTACGGCAAAATTAAATCTCAAGTGAATCATTTCCTATGAATGATGAAAATGGTTAACCTTATCCTATTTATAAAAAATTAAAGATTTTAAAGGTAACTTTTTAGAATTTCTAATTTTAAGGATAGTTTAGGGGATTAATGGAGAAATATAGAAAATTAAAAATATTTAATGAGGATGAAGAGATCTATTTACTTACTGAAGAGCTTGATTTGATTTTGTGAGATAGGCTTACGAACTATTATAACTCTATAATGAATCTTATTTAATTAAGTTAAAATTATTTTAAATATTATTAAATCACCAAAGCAACTGTTCATCTTCCGGTTAATTGAAGTTTTAAATGTATAAAATCTCCGTTCCTACTTGTTCTATCCTTTCATTGCACTTTTTCCTTGACTTCTCTCTTTTATATAGTCTGAGTTGAGAATTTTTTTTCAGATTTCCCATTTCCAGATGGGAAGAATTCCGTCGCTCATTACTTCAGTTGCTTATATTTAACATTTCTCCAGATATTCATTCTTATTTTTTTCTATTGGGGACATTTTCGCCATAAATGTCAAATGCTGTTGCAAATATAGCATCTTTTTCTTGCTCTCAGAAATGCCTTTTCTTGTTTCTCTATTTCCATTGGAGTTACTTATGAAGGCTTCTACAAGTTTTCTTCTATTAATTTGAGTCTAGAATCTAATTTTACTCAGTTTTTCTCGTATTGCTCTTGCATTACTCAGATATCATTCTCTAAACATGTCATTTGCTCATAACCTCCGACTTTAGCTCTTCGGTCTACCATATGGGCTTAATCATCATCTTCAGGATTTATTAAATCTTGACTTAATACAAACATCTCTTCCTTCTGGGAGTTTAATTCCTCTTAGAGTTTTTTAAGTTTCTAATAAGTTGATAAATCAGCTGTTTCATCTACTAAGAGTCTATTTATTCTATTTCAGTATTGTCTAAATAAAAGGTAATAGGATCTATATTGAATTATCGTACTTTACCTTCTTCGTTTATTTTTTATTTTTTCATTATTATTTTTATGAATTCAGTTGAGTGAACTCTTTTTTTAGTTTTCAATGGAGATGTTGAGAGCTGTGTTAACTTTTCTGTTCTTAACTTTATCTCAGTTCTTACTTATCCTTTGATGGAAAAGATCCACTTTATTTTGATTTGTAGAAGTTAGTATTTTTTATAAATTCTTCTAATCTATTAGATAGCTCCGGTTATTTTTATTAAGAAGAACGTTAAGTTGAGAAGACGTGGTGAGAATATGTGCTTCTGGTTTTCTCTCCTGTCCTAAGGAGGTGGCTAAAAAACGCTTCTTGAAGCCAGCCATTTGATATTATTTAAATTAGTTATTAATAATTTTGAGATTTTAAGTATGTAATATTTTGATAAAACCAAATAATAATGAAATAAATATAATGTTGTTTAGCTATATAAGATAAGGATTTGAATCTGCCTACCTAAAATAAATATTAGTATTTATTGCTGATAATATTAAAATACTATTTAAGTTATTTAAAATTCATTTATTTTATTCTAAAAAATGCCCAAACCTGGGATTTAACCTTTAGATGTTCAGTCTAAGGCTGTCCCTACTGAGGTATTTGAGCCTTATACTATTGTTAAGCCAATAGTTTTAAGAATATTGGCATATGATTTGAGTAAATATCAGGTATTTTATATAAAATAAGGAATTTTAAATAATATACATTCTAGTTTTTTTAATTCTTTAAGTAGCTTTATAAATGAAAGAAGCTGTGAATTATCCTGATTCTGATATAGGCAAGCTGTTTGCAGTTAGCTGGAACTTAAAATTTTATATTGTTTAGTAATTAAAAAAGATGTTAAAGTTCTATGATATGAGAATAAATAATCAGCTTTATGCTTTTAGTCGTTTCCTCTTTAAAACTATATTAAATATAAAGCTTTAAAAAAATATGATAAAGATACTAATTCCTATTTTAAAGAGCATGCCAATTGTACAGACTATAGCAACTAAAAGAGCTTTAGAAATTTGCTGAAATAATTTATACTAAAATTAGTTAGGAATACAGAGAAAGAGATAATTTAAATATTAAAGTCACGCACTTAATCTTACAGTTTTCAATATTATTTATATTCGTGTAATTATCTTGTGAAAAATTAACTCTTCATGCAGAGGTAAAGACTCCTTTTACCTTTAATGTGCATTTTATTTTTATTTACTTAGAAAATTTTCAAATTGCTCTCTCTAAAAAATTTGAAAAATTAATAACATATGACCATGTCTAAATAAAATAGATTACTTCTCATAAATAAACAATTTATACCTTCAAATATCTATTTTTTACACCAATCTACTAAAAAATTATTAAAAGTGTAGGATAAAGCACAAGCAATTAATTAGAGACTAAAGAAGTCCAACAAGAAAGTACAAAAAGCAACGATATAATGGAGGAAGACGAAAGGAATTATGGTTGAATTTTATGAACATATTAAAATAAAGTATCTGATTTATATGAGTTACTGATTTCTTCTAATTTTTAAATAGTTACATTATAGTAATAATGTTATGATTTTGTATTTTTTATCATATACATAAAAATATTTTAGTCTTGCATTTTTTTAATTCTGTAATTAAATATCGAAAAAGTAAGTTAGCATGTAAAATAATCATAATATTGAAATCCTTTTTTCAGTTACTAAAGAAAAATAACTTATTATTGACTTAGGAATTGATGGCATCTTATTTACTTTTGTAAAAAATAAAGAAATAAGAGTTATAATGTGATTTTTATTTAATTTAATCTTAATTTAGTAAGTCAGCAACAACTCAGCATTGCTTCTACTCTAAAATATTTTATTTAGTAAATTTTGTAATTTAAATTAGAAATAACTAGTGTTCTAGGTAATTTAGCTTCAAAATTTTTCTGTTTTAATTACTTATAAAATTAAGTTATTTAAAATTACTTATACAAAATACATAAAATTACTAGTAAAAGGAAATTTAAAAATAACATTTATATTTTTAATTATTTATTTATACATTATCCTATATAGAACTAGTTAAACTAATTTATACTTTATATCAAATAAACAACTACTAATTTAATCAAATACTTTCTTTATACTATCAAATATAACTATACATATCATCTTAAATATATTTAAATCTTATCTTTAAAATAAAGAAAAAAAATTGAAAATTGCGCGGTAAAAACGAAATAGTCGATTCGCCTTTCTAGAAACTAAAACAGAAAAGCCAAAAGAAAGGAAGGCAAAGAAAAATAAAAGTAGATGACTACATTAGAATCTAGTTCTTCTTCCAAAGGTAAAGTAATGGTTGGAATGTAATAAGTAGAAGAATAAAAAAATGACCCATATTAAAAACTCTAAAATTAAGTCGAACAAATGAAAAAATAAATTTTCCGATACTAAGAAACCATATTCAACCAAAGCATATAAATAAGAGAACTTATGAGTAATATTGATTTTCAGGATAATAAATTAACAATCTTAAGAAAATAACTAATATAAAATCAATTAATAACAGAAGGATAATTATGAAGATAATCTTAATCAAACCTACCCAATAATCAAATAATGGAATTAGAAAAAACTCCAACTTAAATAAAAAAAGAAGAAATCTCATAAATTGAAATTTAAGATCAGAATATAATAAAAAATTAGAAAAGATAGAAAACAAGATATTTATAAAAAATTAATCAAGATAAGAACTTAAACAATGTTGATACTGCAAATCAAGATTTCATTTATTAAGGAAATGCATAACCTGAAAAAAACTGAACAAAAAAGAACAAAACAGAACATGAACTTAAATTAACAAACTTTGAATTACATCAAATGGAATTTATAAGAGAAAAATATTTGCTGGATAGACTGAGAATCAACAGTGGTTACCTACCACTTAATCAAGAAGGCCGTGGTATCCATCCTCGTTAAGAAAATGGCCGCAAGTTCCTGGTTTAAATCCCAGAAAATGTTAAACTCTTTTTTATATTTAGTTTATAATTAATTAATTAATCTTGAAAACAAGCTTTAGGAATCAAACTATATTATTTCTACTATATATTATTATCGTATAGCGGATTATTTAACTAAGCTGCTTTTATCAATTCTCAGACAAATCTTTTTCGCAATCTTAAGCAATTTTCACACAATATGATTCTAAAATTTATTTACAGATTTAAAATTAATATTTAGTAAAAAAATCTAGGGTAAATTGGTGAAATCTCTTATCTGAACATTATTTGGTAAAATATAGAAAGACAGCGAATAACATGAATCAATAAATGGTATAAGTGATTCTAATTGTATGTATCTTAAATCTTTCAGTAAATAACGAAAGCTAATTAAGAAATATTGATTTGCGTAAGAAACTGAAGATTTTAAAAAGCAAATAAAAGTTTGATAAGCAAAGCAAAGTAGATTAAATTGTATTTCAAATATATTGGATCCTATGGCAAACTTTAGAAGAAAACAATATTGGAGCTCTAATTAATTGTAATCATTAACAAAAAGCAAGATTAATTCATTATGAAGATAAACCAGGTTGAAAAAGTTATAATAAAAAGATAAAAAATCAGGTAGGTTAAAAGACCAAATGAAAGAACTAATAATTATAGAAGGAAGAAATAGAAAATATAGCATATAAAAATTTTCAAAGTGGTTAATCTATTAATATTTGAAATTTTTTAAAGGATAATATTTGATATAGAATGAAATATGATTCTAGATTTAAGAAAATAATAAAAATAATAATCCATTAGAATGAATCTACTTAAATAGGATTACCATATTTTATAATATTAAAATTAAATAAAAAAATAAAATCCGATTGTTAGAATGGAAAAATCAAAAAAGGAAGGAATAAAAGATTATATTATAGCAAGAATAATTAAAAATTGATGAGATCAAGATGATAATTAAAAAAATTAAAAATATTTGCAAATTTCAATTCTCAAACGTAAAACTAAAAAAGAATTATATTGGAATAATTAAATTAAATTAAATTAAATTAAATTAAATTAATTTTAATATATAAAAAAGGATAACGAAAAAACTACGATCAAAACTGATAAAATTAGGTTTAAAAAATAATAAGTGTTAAAATTATAAAAAAATGTGAAACGGCATGAAAAACTATGAAGGAGAATTATTTCATGGAAAAATGCATGGATAAGGCATATGTAAATGAAAAGACGGGTCAAAATATGAAGGATAATGAATAGAAGATAAAAGAGACGGTAAAGGAATAAATGATTATTAAGATGGAGCAGTCTACGAAGGAGATTGGATAAAAGATTAAAGACAAGGATTCGGTATTTATAAATGAAAAGTTGGACACAAATATGAAGGATAATGATCAAAAGATAAAAGAGAAGGTAGAGGAGCAATGTTTTACTCAAACGGAGATTTTTATGAAGGAGAATGATTAAATGATAAACTACATGGGAAAGGTACATTTAAATGATGATATGGAGATAAATATGAAGGATAATGGCAAAAAAATAAAAAAGAAGGAAAAGGAACATTGAATTACTCAAATGGAGATATTTATGAAGGAGATTGGGTAAAAAACTAATGATATGGATAAGGTATTTATAAATGAATATAAGGCTAAAAATATCCAGGATAATGAATAGAAGGCTTAAAAGAAGGCAAAGGAATAATGAATTATTCAAATGGAGATATTTATGAAGGAGATTGGATAAAAGATAAAAGACATGGATAAGGAACATATGAAAGAAAAAATTAATTTAAATATGAAGGCTAATGAATAGAAGGTTTAAAGGAAGGCAAAGGAATAATATATTTCTCAAGTGGAGATACTTATGAAGGAAATTGGATATAAGATAATAAATATGGATAAGGTATCTATTAATGAAAAAATGGAAATATGCTTATAGGATTTTGAGAATGAGGTTAAATTTTAGGAAAATGATCTATTTTAAATTTCAATGATGGAGGATTTTTTGATTCTTTTTACTTCAAAATGAATAAAAATGTTAAGCATATTCTTAACTAATTATAAGATTCTATAAGAATTTAGAATTAAATTTTATTGAGAAAGTAAAAAGGAGAAATTTAATAATTACTCATAAAATAGAGCTAAAATATCCTTAATAATATATTTACTTTTCTTAGCTTAAAGGATATTTGCACTTTATAAAAGACTAATAACTTCTTCAATTCCTATAATTATAAATTCTAAATTATAAAGATTAAATATTGGAATGGATCTAAAGATCGTATTAAAAGCAAAATAAACTGAATAATGAAATAAATATAGAGTTAAGATATAATAAAGCTAGTAATTGATTTAAATAACTTATCTCAAAATTTGATATACTAATTATAAACTACTTTATATCACAGTATCTTATTAAGATAATGAACAAACCTTAAACAAGGAAAAAAAGATACATTATAAGACTTTTCTCTTTATAGTGATAATAAGAAATTTATACTTCCTACTTTTTTACCTTATCAGAGTTTAAGAAATTTAATATTTCAAGGATTTTTTAAGGATGATGATTTATATTTTATTGAATATTTGACTAATCTTGAATCATTAGATTTAAATGATATGAATAGTAATCAAAACGATTAAGGTCTTAGTGGATAATTTTTAGTTAAGTATTGTATGCATTTAAATAAACTTAAAGTACTAAAAATAAAAAGTCTTAATCTTTAACTAAAGTATATAAAATACTATTTAGAATAAAAAGGAACACTTATTTAATAACTACAAATAAGTTAACCAAAAGCTATTTCTATGTTTACTCATTTGTGTCCTAACTTAACTGTAATTAATTCTTAAGAACATGGTTCGGCATAATAAATTTTAGATAAAGTGATAAATCCAACAATTTAAAGTTTATAGTTAGAAGGAAATTTCAAGCCTGAATCCTTTAAGTAGTTTTTATAAGTGAAATACAGTAAACTTAATAAAGTTAGTATTTAAAACTGTGATAGTTTTAGTGATTTAAATTTGTAGATTCTTTTATAAAATACTAATAACATTTAGTCACTTAAATTAAAAAGCTTAGTATAGCTTACTAACTCTTCTCTAAAGTAAATAGGTAACTATGGATAGAAGTATGAATAAATCAGCTTAATTGACTTAAATCAAATAACACATGAAAATTTAGTTTTTATCTTCTAACATTGCAAGAGATTAAAATCAGTAGAGCTTGGTTAACTAAACTAAGTAGATGTTGAAATGATTTAAGTAATGAAGTAAAATAATTTTTATTTGCAAAGATTAAAGCTAAGAAACTTAGAAATATAAGGAAATTGATTAGATGAGATATTATAAATTAGTCAATTAAATAATTTATAACTTAGTAGTTTAAATTTAAATGATAATGATATCACTAAAATATTATAAAAAGCAATAAAATTATAAAAGTTAGATTTACGGTTAATTTTAATTACAAGCAAAACATTTCCTTTAAATGATGAAAGTAACTAACCTTATTCTATTTATAAAGGTTTAAAGATTTTAAAGGTAACTTTTTAGAATTTCTAATTTTAAGGATAGTTTACGAGATTAATGGAGAAATATAGAAAAATAAAAATATTTAATGGGTGTCAAGAGATTTAAGTTTATGGATAAGACATTGATTTGATTTTGTGAGTGAGAGTTGGCTTTAAAACTTTTATAACTCTTATTAAATTCTTTTACATATAAGTATATTTAATTAAATAGTATATGAATCTAATTTTTTAATTTAATAAGCAATTTTATATAAAATGTCTTTGAAAAATATATAAAATGATTAACACATTTATCTTAAATTTGATTTTTCGTTTAAAAGTTAATTACTAATTAACTAATAATTGAGATAAATAAATTGCTTTATTGTATAGTTTATAATTGAAAAGATAATTATAAACTGCTGTTTATTTTTGAAATGGCAAAGTAATTTTAATTTTATAGTATTATTTTCTTTTATAGCATCTCTATTATGAAATATTCTCTAATAAATTTCTATTTTTGTGACTGATTAAAAATCTTAGTTCTTTGCTATTCTAAAAGTTTAAGACTTGCTTAAAACTATTATACAAAGACAATATCTTATATGACTTAAATATTACTAAAGTTAGCAAATAGGAGTTTTATTAAAGTAATACTCTTAAATTGGTGGTTTATAAGTATTTCAACGTTGTAAATATATTATTATGGTCTATCCTCCCTTTAGATTTCCCTAAATCTACTATAACATTTTTACTTAACTTAAATAAATAAAAGACAGCTCTTAGATATTTTTAAGTAATAGAGTGTGGAGAAACAGGTTGAATACAGACTATTTTTGATATTCGTTCTATAATATAAACACATATACGAAGAGAGAGGATATAGAAGAAAATAAAAACATGGAAGAGATTGAAGGAGAGTTTCTTATTATAAAGGATATTCTTGAAAATCATTGACATTTAAGACTTGCACGTATTGAGGTTTTGCCCGCTTTGTAATATAATTAATTTTGCTAATAACCGTCTTTTCTCTAATAATGAAGTAGAAGTTTAATGACTTTAGATTAATTTTGGATCTAATAAGAGTTAATGCCCTATTTGTTTATACAGGAATTTAGTTACCAATTTAATCTTTCTAAATAGGTAATATTTCTATTAAGTTCTAAATTTAAGATTATTTGGATTTCTTCAAATTGTATAATCTATTAATAGTTCTATAAATTTAGCCAGTTATATATTAAACTTGCTAAACACAGAGAAAATAGAAATTAATTAGATATCAAAAATTAATTCTTTTATATTAGGGAATGCATTTAACCTTTTCTAAAACCCTATGATAAACAAACTTAAACATTAATCTTTAAAAATAAATATGACAACATTTCTCTAAAAGAAATACCCTAAAATCTTAAATCTTGCAATTAAACAAAAAACTTAGAACTCTGCTATAAAGTGCTTTAAAGATACAATAATAAAATTTAGAAATAAAAAAGGAATTTAGAAACAAATCAGAAACACTAGAAATAAACTTTCAGTTTAGAAAGTAGAAAGATATTCAACTAGTTAACTGCAAATTAACAGTTATTTATCTTTAAAAACAAAAGAATGGAGATTCTACAGATATTTAGAAAGAATAAAAATCTGATTACACCTATAAGTAAAAAATATATTAAAATGTTGATTCTGCAAGAGGAAAGAACACCTAGCAAAGAAATTTTTACTATTTAGAATAAGTAAAGAATAGAAAAAAAACTTTTTAGAAAACTGAATTATCTGCATTGCATTTGAGTAGGCTAAATTTATAAAAGGGGATTTTATAAAGGAATGCAACTTCATGAATCAATAACGGAAGCAAATTATTGATTAATGAAGGAAATACTATAAGAAGCTAAAGGGTATATAGAATTAAAAGGGAATTAAATAGATTATCTTCAGAACAAGATGAAAAATGAGCTGAAGAACTAGAAATCTATGAAAAACTTCGAAGGAAATAGCAAAAATTTTATAGAAGCACATGCAATTGAACTTAAAGTGGTTAACATAATAATGATAAATACACTATAATTAATAATAATAATTATTATTATTTTTTTATTTTGTGAAGATATGAAAATAGTAAATAACTATATGAGGATATTTATATGCCTAACATTTCAAATATTTCAATTATAAGTAGATAATAAAATATCATTTAGATATAAATACATAATAGGGAATGAAATAAACTAAAGTTCAGCTTTAAGAAAAATGCTTTATTGAGGTTAATTTCCATGAAGCATCCTTTTATTTTTTACTCTATTTAGTTAATAATGTTTAAAAAATTATAATATTTGATAATCTACTGTAGTTTGGTGGGTTTGAAAATAAAATTTTTGCATTTTTATTTTTTTTAGTAATATAAAAACCATTTTTTAAAGAGGCTAACTGCATATGGCTCTCAATTATTAAACTAAAAAGTTTTTTGGTTTATAAATTCCTAATATTAAATATGAAATAGCTTAATCTTACTAATTAATTAAAGTAGAAGATTATTTAAAATTTATTTATTTAGTTTACTTTTAATAAAGGAAATAATATAAAGAATAACAAGGCTCTATGGTGTAAGGGTAGCACGCCTACGGAGCCCAAAATTGGGGTTCAAATCCCTGTAGAGTCGCTTTTATCTAAAATTTTTAGTTCTTTTTAATAAATATAGTTATAGTAAAAAATGCCGAAACCCGGGATTGAACCGGGGACCTTTAGATCTTCAGTCTAACGCTCTCCCTACTGAGCTATTTCGGCCTTAAATAATTATTAATCGTTTGCATTTTAATAAATAGATTAAACTTATAATTTTGATAGTAACATAACAGATAAAAAGATTAGGACAGTTAATTATAATTCTCTTAATCTTTTTTTAAAAACAAAAATAAGAAGAAAATATGCTTCTTTACTATATAAATAGATAAAAATACTTAGAGTATCTTGCTTTATAAAAGAACTAAAGAAATTTTATTTTCACATAATGTATTATTTTTGTTAGCTCATTCAGATTATAGACTTTTCACAAATTTTAAAGTTTTATTATATAAAATGGCTTCTAAGAAATATCAGAACTTTGAACAAAACATTTAAACAGGAAAATTCTTTAAAAAATAAAAAAGAGAAATAATTACAATGAGTGAAAATGAGAAATATGATTGATATGAAGAACATTAACCATTTGGAAATCCAGAACTAAAAAAATTTCGACACAAACTCAAATAGAAATATTATCTAAGTCATTAAAAGAGTTTATGTTTAAAAATAGATACCTCACTGATAAAGCAGAAAAATTAGAAAAACTAATAACGTCTTTACTTGAGAAACAATATTAATAATCATAAGAAATAGAAGACAAACTGGAACAAAGAATTCTTTAAATTTAATAATAAATTCAGGTAACGCCATTTTCGATTTAACAGAATTAATCAGATCCTATGGAAATAGAAAATGAAGCCTCAAATTAAAATAAACAGTAAACGTTTATTTAAAATAAGTAGTAAATTTAAATTAAATAAGTGTTACAGGAATAATAGTTTAAAAGAAGAATAAAATGCTACGTGTGCAATAAATAACACCAATGAAAATACTGCTACTAACTAAGCGAAATTTAAAGAAAGAATAAATAAGATATTTTTAGAAAACTATTTAGGATATATCCAACATAAAGCAGAAATATTTATAGAAAAAAATTCTTTAATTCAAATCTTAATCCTTGGATAAATAATTGGGAACACTAAGTGCAAGACCAAAACTATTCCGAATATTAAAGGATGGTGCACTAATGAAGTGCTACACCGCCTAACTAAGCCTAGTAGGAATTCAAGACAAACTAATAGAGACAAGCTGATAGAATAGGCCAGATGGCTAACTACTAAGGCTTTAACAAAGCTTTTTAACTTTAACTTTATGATAAATAAAAAAAGTTAACCAAAATTTTACTTTAGCCAATATTTTATAGAGATAAACTAATTTTCTTTTAATTCCATACTCTATGAAATTAGATTTTTAATTCTGTAAATCTTTAAAAAGGAAATTCATCTTTAAATAAATTATTGGATAAGAAAATAATAGATTCATGATACTTAACATAAAATAGAAGACCTTTAATACAATATTTAAATAAAGTTTAATAAATAAATAATAATTAGCGAGAAAACTACGATCAAAACTGATAAATTTAGGTTTAAAAAATAATAAGTGCTAAAATTATAAAAAATGTGAAACAACATGAAAAAATAAGAAGAAAATTGATTTCATGGGAAAATGCATGGATAAGGCGAATGTAAATGAAAAGGTGCGTCAAAATATGAAGGATAATGTTTAGAAGGTAAAAGAATAAACTATTATTAAGATGGAGCAGTCTACGAAGGAGATTGGATAAAAGATTAAAGACATGGATTCGGTACTTATAAATGAAAAGTTGGACATAAATATGAAGGATAATGATCAAAAGATAAAAGAGAAGGTAGAGGAGCAATGTTTTATTCAAACGGAGATTTTTATGAAGGAGATTGATTAAATGATAAACTACATGGGAAAGGCAAGTATAAATGAAAAGATGAATAAGAATACGAAGGATAATGACAAGAAGATAAAAAAGAAGGTAAAGGAACGATGATTTACATAGATGGAAATACCTATGAAGGAGATTGGATAAAAAACGAATGACATGGATAAGGTATATATAAATAATCTTCCGGCTTTAAATATGAAGGATAGTGAATAAAATATTTAAAAGAAGGTAAAGGAATATTACATTATTCAAATGGAGATATTTATGATGGAGAATGATTAAAAGATTTAAGACATGGATTGGGAACTTTAATTCAAAAAAGTGGAGAAAAATATGAAGGATAATGACTAAGAAATTAAAGAGAAGGTAAAGGAATATTACGCGGTTCAAATGGAGATATTTATGAAGGAGATTGGATTAAAGATTAAAGACATGGATAAGGAGTTATGTATTATTCAAATGCTGATATTTATGAAGGAGATTGGATTAAAGATTAAAGACACGGATGAGGAGTTATGCATTATTCAAGTGGAAATGCTTTTTAAGGAGAATGAAATAAAAATGATAGACATGGACAAGGTATCTATAAATGAAAAAATGGAGATATTTTTATAGGATTTTGAAAACGAGGTTAAATTTTAGGAAAATAATCAGAATTAAATTTCAATGATGGAGTATTTTTTGACTCTTTTTACTTCAAAATGAATAAAAATGTTAAGTATTTTTTCAACTAATAATAGGATTCTACTAAGAATTAAAATATTAAAACTTAAGATTTAATAAAAAAATAAAAATAATAAAATTAATAATTACTCATAAAACAAAGTTAAAATATACTAAATAATATATTTAGCTACCTCTCTTTAAAAGATATTTGTACTTTATAAAAGACTAATAACTTCTTCTTCTACTATAAATATAAATTATAAGTTATAAAGATAAAACAATTTAATTAAACTGAAGATTATTTGAGGAGCAAGATAAATTGAATAATAAAATAAATATAGAATTAAGATATAATAAAGCTAGTCATTGATTTGAATAACTTATCTCAAAATTTGATAGATTAATTATAAAATAAGCTATATTATAGTATCTTATTAAGATAATGAATTAACCTTAAACAAGGAAAAAAAGATTTATTATAAGACTTTTCTCTTTACAGCTATAATAAGAAGTTTATATTAACTACTTTTTTACCTTATTAGAGTTTAAAAAGATTAACTCTTAATGGATGCTTTAAGGATGATGATTTATATTTCATTGAGATGTTAATTAATCTTGAATAATTAGATTTAAATAATGAATCAAGATATGTTAAACTTAGTGGATAATTTTTAACTAAGTATTGTATGCATTTAAATAAACTTAAAGATCTAAAAATTAAGAGTGAGTAACTTTAATAAACGTTTATAAAAGCATATTTGGAATAAAAAGGAAAACTTATTTAGTAGCTTACTATTAATGAAAACTAAACCTAACTATTTACTCATTTATGTCCTAACTTGACTGTTGTTTATTCTTTAGAATAAGATTCTGCATAGTAAATTTTAGATCGAGTTTAAAATATGTAAATTCAAAGTTTGTAGTTAAAAGGAAATTTCAAGCCTGAATCATTTCAGAAGTTTTTATAAGTGAAATATGTTAAACTTATATAAGTTAGTATTTAAAACTGTGGTAGTTTTAGTGATTAAAATTTGTAAATTCTTCTATAAAATGCTAATAACATCTAGTAACTTAAATTAAAAAACCTAATAAAACTTACTAACTCTTCACTAAAGTAAATAGGTAACTATGGATAGAATTATGATTAAATTAGTTTAATTGAATTAAATCAAATAACACATTAAACTTTAAATTTTATTTTCTAGCAATGTAAAAGATTAAAGACAGTAGAGCTTGATTAACTAAACTAAGTAGATGTTGAAATGATTCAAGTGATGAAGTAAAATAACTTATAATTGCAAGATTTAAAACTAAGACATTTAAAAATATATGGAAATAAAAATTGAATAGATGAGATATTATAAATTAACCAAATAAAAAACATATAACTAAATAATTTTAATTTAAATGATAAAGATATTGATAAAATATTAAAAAAAGCGACAATGTTATAAACTTTAGATTTACGTGAAAATTTAATTACAAGCAAAACATTTCCTTTAAATGATGAAAATAAAGAACCTTATCCTATTTATAAAAATTTAAAAATACTTAAAGTAACTTTTTAGAATTTCGAATTTGAAGATTAGTTTAGGAAAATAATTGAGAAATATAGGAAAATAAAAATATTCAATGGATATCAAGAGATTTAAGTTTATGGAAAAGACTTTGATCTGATTTTGTGAGTGAGAGTTGGTTTAATACTTTTATAACTCTAATTCAATTCTTTACATATAAGTATATTTAATTAAATAATATATAAATCTAATATTTTAATCTTATAAATAATTTTAGTATAAAATCTCTTTAAAAAATATATCTAATTAGTTAAAAATTTATTCTAAACTTTATTTTTCCTTTCAAATTTAATTTAGAATTAACTAATCAATGAGATAAATATTTTGCTATATTCTATTGTTTATTATATAATTGAAAATTATTAGAAACTGCTCTTTATTTTTTGAAATGGTAAAGTAATTTTTATTTTATAGTATTATTTCTTTTATAAACCTCTATTATGAAATATTCTCTAATAAGTTTGTGACTGATTAAAAATCTTAGTTCTTTGCTATTCTAAAAATTTAAAATTTGCTTAAAACTGTTGTACAAAGACTATATCTTATATGATTTAAGTATTGCTACGTTGATGTTTATTAAGCCTACTCTTATTTGGATTTTTTTAATCCTTTCTTTTTTAGACTATAAAGTTATTTATAAATAGTTTATGATTTATCTTTCAGTTTTTGAACTCTTACTTTTAAACTATTAAAACTAAAAAGAAATTTAATAATGCTTAAAGAATAGCAATACCAGGAAATTTTTACTTTCTATTATTATTTTTACTTTTTAAATATATTTTTAATTTTCCTAATTTTTATTTATTTTAGTGTTTTAAGTTTTAGATAAATCATTTTATTTAATATTTAATATATTATTCCCAGATACTTAAGATTTCTATGAAAACTTTCTAAATAAATTGGATTAATATTAACTTTACATCTGTTCTCTATTATGATTTTATTTTGAGTAAATTACTTCCTAAAGCAGTAAATTTTTTTAATTTAATTAATCTATATCATGTGTCTTTTTATTCTTTCTTAAAAATTGAAATTTGATTATCCTGTTTCGTAAATTACTTTAATTTTTCGCTTTCTTCTTTAACAGCTTAACTTTTCTTTTCGATTAGCGAAGTATTAATTTATACCTTTCAATTGTTATATTTGATGCTATGACATTTTAGCGATTTTTTCGCTTATTTCTGGCTTATTTCTACCTCTCTTTATATAATTGTCAATGTCTAATTTCTCTCAATTTATTTTATTTATTTCATATATTTTCTTTTTTTATATATAGGATTATAATTTTAAAAGTTAATAATATTTAAATTAAATTTAAAGGCTTAGATTTGCAAAAAAGCTATTGGTCTATTGCAAAAGGGTCAGGTATTAATTTTTTATAGTATTATTTTCCTATAGTTCCCTTTGTATGCAATCTATGACTTAGAAATCTTAAATCAGAATCTTGTCAGCTTCTTCCAAATTATATTGTCCCGCTTTCTCTAGTATTCTCTAAATCTGTTGCAGTTTTTCACTAGATGTTATTTTTTAGATACAAAAAGGACATCTCTTCTTGATTTTGTCATTTTCTTCCAATTTTTTAATTTCTTAGGTTAAATTTCCATTGAATCGCTCGGTTGATCAATTAGAATTAGTGTTGTTGTATCTATTATTGTAAAGTTGCCTATATTTTTTATCCGTTCATCTTTTTCTTTATTTTTTTAGCCTTATCTAATAGTATTTTTCACTCTATTAATACATTATATATAAATCGATTTTAAGCTTCTCTCCTTTTTTTAAGTTAGAGCAGAATATATGTGTTATCTCCGACTATAGCATGTATTTCGATGTCATTTTATAGATACTCCAACTGCTATTCTAAATTTACGACAGTTTTATTAATCTGAAAATGATTTTGGTTATTTACTTTTTTCTATTACAAGGGTTTTTTCTTTAGTCATGTCGCAAAAAGAATTATTTTTTGTATATTTTCTAACACTGATTTTTTTAATTATTTTTTGCTTCTTTGCAGCTATTTTTATCTCAGTTAAGTTATTTTGATGCTTGTTTACCTTTTTAGGTGAATTTGCAAAGGATTACTGTGGATATTATTTCTTATTTTCTAAGTTTCTTACCTAATAATCATTTATTGGTTTTAAGAAGGTTGGGCTAATTAATGGCGAGATTTGTTAAGAAGAAGTGCTTTTGGATTTCTCTCCTACTTTAAAGAAGTGGTGCAAAATATATTGTGACGCCAGACATATAGATTAAAAAGGGTAATTGAAAATTGAAAATTTGAAGAAATAATTAGATTATTATTTGAATCTTTTTATATATTTATAATAAATTTAGTATTTACATTTAAAAAATTAAGTAAAATTACCTAATCGGGATTTAAATGCCAGGATTCAAGTATTGGCTTCGCTTGCAGAGGATGGGTAGATTATCTTACTCTTTTTTCCAAATCTTTAAGTAGATGCAGAATCTAATAAATGAAAAAAAGAAAGTTTTTACATGAACTCATTTAAAGATCAATGTGACCAAATCTGAATGCATCTAATTTCTAAAGAATAATCTATAATAATAAATCTTAAATTTATGATTAGGAAATTAACCAATTGCTTAAAAAGGACAAGTAACATATTTAGGAGTTATTCTACATAAGAAGAAGAATAAAAAACCCATTGCAAAGAAGTTGCATTCAAATATATAGCTTCAATGAAGAAAGCTGTTTTATAACTGATAAGATATAAGAATGTAACTCCTTGACATTTTAAAACTTTATGTAGACTTTTTACATTACCTAAAACAGAATATGGAGGAGACATAGTACCATGAAGTATTAAAAGGAGTAACTGTAGTTCTTAACATAATTGAATTAAGAATTAGATTAATTTCTTGAAAAGCTTTTTAAGTAGCAAAATTAGCAATAAGCTCTCTTTTCATTAATATCTGGAAAAAGGATTTCAATACTTCAATTAAATGCAGCAATTATCAGACCTTTATAATATCGATCTGCAGAATTAATAGAATAATACCAATCGTAAAACTTTTACCAAACATATAAGAGACAAAATACAACAATATTTCTATAAAGTAGCTACTAAAAAATGTATGAGAATGAAAACAGCTAAAGTATATACTGAATAATTTGGTAATCTTTAATAATTTCCACAAATTACTTATACGAAATTAAACAAATAGTATAGACGAGAAATTATCAGTATATATAAACTTATAGTATAAACTTATAATTTTCGTAAGAATCTTTAAGATCGTCACTATCTTCCTGATAGATAAGAAGAACTAGATTCTTTATTGAACATTTAACCTTAGAATGACATATTTATGGAATTAACTTGCTCAAAATAAAGTTTTATTAGAAGAATAGCCATAGCGCTAATCCTAAATCAATTAAATACAACAAGTTTCAACGATTATCGAAAAAACTAAGATTGATACGCTTATAATTAAATAAATGAATTATTTTAAATTTATATAATTTAAATAACTAGAAGCATTTAAAAATTTAAGAACTTTATTTTCTAAATAAAAAATAAATACAAGATAAAGAAATATTTATATTAAAATTATCTAAACATCTAATAAACATTACTTTGACTTAAATAGCTTAAAGGCAAAATAATTCAAGAAATGAAGAGAATTAACATACTTCGAATAAATAAAAATATAATCTACAAAAAAGATTGGATACAGCATAGACCTTATTCAGATAGAGGGGAGTAATAGCCATCCACATAAAAGATAAAAATAATATAATCTTGATATCAAATGGATAGCAGAAGCAAGCTGAATATTTAAGAAAGAAAGCCTTTCTTAAATTTTCATTTGATAAGAAAAATAATATAAAAACAAATTAAAATTTAATTATCTAATAATCTAGAAATTACACAATAATTACTTAAAACTCTAATTAAGCTTCTGTTTGGTTTCTATGATAAATATAGACAGACTATTTTTAAGATTTATGTTGATAATTTTTAAATTAAGATAAAAACTGATAAATTGAAGGATGATTTAGTATTAGTAGATAAAATAAGTTTTAAGAGGATTTAATAAAGTAAATCTAAAAAGAAAATAATATTTATCTATAAAGTTAAGATTAGTTAAAAGTGAAAAAAGAAAGACTGTAGGATTATTAAAAAACTAAAAGAAAATTTAAAATTAATTTAGTTTTTAATTAGCGAGTAATATTAAATAAAAACTAAGATATTTAAATATAAATATCAACATTACTGATAAACTTAGTTTAATGTAGCTACATATTAAAAATTATAAAAAATGGGAAACAATACCAAAAGCTATGATGGAGAATGACTCAATAAAAAATGCATGGATAAGGTATCTATGAATGAAAAGATGGAAGTAAATACGAAGGTTAATGAGTATAAGATAAAAGAGAAGGCAAAGGAATAATATAGTATTCAAATGGAAATATTTATTAAGGAGATTGAAAAAAAGATTAAAAAGAAGGTAAAGGAATAATGAATTACTCAAATGGAGATATTTACTAAGGAGATTGATTAAAAGATAAAAGACATGGATAAGGTATCTAAAATTGAAATGATGATACAGAATATGAAGGATAATGAATAGAAGATAGAAGAGAAGGCAAAGGATTAATTTATTACTCGAATGGAGATATTTATGAAGGAGATTGACTAAAAGAAAAAAAACATGGATAAGGAACATATGAAAGAAAAGATGAATTTAAATATGAAGGATAATGAATAAAAGATTTGAAAGAAGGAAAAGGAATAATTTAGTACTCAAATGGAGATATCTATGAAGGAGATTGATTAAAAGATTGGAAATATGGATAAGGAATATATTAATGAAAAGATGGGCGTAAATATGAAGGATAATGAATAATAAATTTAAAAGAAGGTAAAGGAACAATTTATTACTCAAATGGAGATAATTACGAAGGGGAGTGGATAAAAGATAAAAGACATGGATAAGGAATATATAAATGAAAAGATGGTTCAAAATATGAAGGATAATGATAATTAGGTTAAATTTTAGGAAAATAATCAGAATTAAATTTCAATGATGGAGTATTTTTTGACTCTTTTTACTTCAAAATGAATAAAAATGTTAAGTATCTTTTCAACTAATAATAGGATTCTATTTAGAATTAAAATATTAAAACCTAAGATTTAATAAAAAAATAAAAATAATTAAAATTAATAATTACTCATAAAACAAAGTTAAAATATACTAAATAATATATTTAGCTACCTCTCTTTAAAAGATATTTGTACTTTATAAAAGACTAATAACTTCTTTTATTCCTATAAATATAAATTATAAGTTATAAAGATAAAACACTTTAATTAAACTGAAGATTATTTGAGGAGCAAGATAAATTGAATAATAAAATAAATATAGAATTAAGATATAATAAAGCTAGTCATTGACTTGAATAACTTATCTCAAAATTTGATAGACTAATTATAAAATAAGCTATATTATAGTATCTTATTAAGATAATGAACTAACCTTAATCAAGGAAAAAAAGATTTATTATAAGACTTTTCTCTTTACAGCTATAATAAGAAGTTTATATTAACTACTTTTTTACCTTATTAGAGTTTAAAAAAGATTAACTCTTAATGGATGCTTTAAGGATGATGATTTATATTTCATTGAGATGTTAATTAATCTTGAATAATTAGATTTAAATAATGAATCAAGATGTGTTAAACTTAGTGGATAATTTTTAACTAAGTATTGTATGCATTTAAATAAACTTAAAGATCTAAAAATTAAGAGTGAGTAACTTTAATAAACGTTTATAAAAGCATATTTGGAATAAAAAGGAAAACTTATTTAATAACTTTGCATAAATAAACCAAAAAACAACTTCTAATCTTATTTATTTGTGTTCCTAACTTAACTGTATTTAATTCTCAAGAATATGGTTCTGCTTAGTAAATTCTAGATAAAGTGAAAAATCCAACAATTTAAAGTATAAAGTTATAAGGAAATTTTAGTAGTGAATCCTTTTAATAGTTCTTTCCCTCCGTTAGTTATAGCAAACTTATCAAAGTTAGTATTGAAAACTGTTATAGTTTTAGTGATGAAAACTTGTAGAGTCTTTTATAAAATACTAGCAACATTTAGTCACTTAAATTAAAAAGTTTAGTATAACTTACTAATTATTCTCTAAAGTAAATAGGTAACTATGAATAGAAGTATGAACAAATCAGTTT